>JAYMFT010010917.1:0-16877 GCA_038088735.1 Panulirus argus
CTTTGCTGAACTTCCACTGGTACATTCCTATCGAGCAATCTACCATATGCCTTTTTCTTCTCTTCCACAGCATTTCTGAACTCTTCTGCCCACCATGCATCCTTTTTACTCATATATCTCACTATCTTATATCCAGCTACTAATTCTACAACCTTTAATAGTCTTTCTCTAAACATTTTAAACACCTCATTCACACATGACAGCATTACTACATTTACCGTACTTCATCAAAACTTTTGGGCACCTTCCTTTCATACTCTTCCTTGCATTCTTGCTTGCCCAACGCTTTTACCTCTACGTTCTTCCTAACATCATATCTCCACTTTTCTCTGAGAACCGTGAAATGGTCAGAGTTTCCAAAGAATCCATTCACAAATACACACTTTAATGCATTCAGTCCACAAACACACACTCTCTTTATACACACAAGATATGGCAGCATGAATCTCACACAGTGCCTTTTTTTATTCTGGCTTTTCCTGTTGTGAGTGCTACACAATAGCATTGCATAATGGCAGAATTTGGTCATAGGTGAAGAAAGTTCATGAAATGGAGCTCCATGAGTGAAGAACTCCCATCCCATACTGTGCAGTTTATATGAAACAAGGAATGCTTAATAAAGTATAATTGGAGGGTATATAATTGCCAGACACAGTTTTGATAAAGAAGTAATGGTGGTTATAATCAAGATGCAAGGGACAACCAAATATGGTTGTTTCACTTAGAATCATCTAGTTATGGGTTAGACTGAGGGAAGAGAGGGAGAACAGCATAGAATACAGTCAATGCAAAAGACAAGGGATACCAAATAAGGTTAGAGGATGGAGCAGTCTCATCAGCATCACAGAGAGAGCAGGTAAGTTCGGTGATGTTAATGTTTGATTGAAAGTAATGTATACAAATGTTGATGAATTAGTGTAAATGGTAGAAAGCCGGAATTTAAGGCCTGTATAAAGGAAAATGCACGTGATATAGTTGGAGTTGTGGAAACAAAACTTAATAGAGAATATCTCTCGTTTTGAGGGATACGTGATAGGTAAGATAGTAAGAAGAGACTGAGAGGACAAAGGAGGAGGAGGAGCATTATCCCTCTTAGTAAGAGATTGCCTAAAGATACAAAGATACAGGAAATAGTGGAAGTTGAACAATTCACACAGTACATAAAGGGTAAATCAAATGTTGGAACAAAGTACATAGTGTTGATGTTATATAATCCTGCAAACATTTTTATCAATTCTGAACAGATACGCAATGTTAACAATGAAGGTACAATCAGAATGGTACATGAAGGAGTAGAACATGCACTTCTCAGAGATGGTAAGATAGTAATAATGGGAATTTCAACTTTAAAGAGAAAGACTGGAGGAAATTGGATTGCTATGGTGACAAAGAGGTACAGGATTGTAGAGTTTCTGCCTAATACTTTCCTTTCCAAGCATGTCCAAGAACATGCTAGGACAAGAGGGATTGATATACTATCTTTACTAGATCTTATCTTCACATGAATTATCATCAATATTGAGAAGAGGATAGTTGATGTAGCAATTGGAAAAAGTGATCATGGAATGTGTATATTTGATTGTAGTAAGTGAGGATGTAAAAAATGCAGAGTTGAAGCAAGATTCAGATAGGAGATAAAATCATGGAAACCACACAGAATTCAGCAATTACAACAGCATCATAAATTGGGAAATGGAATTTGGTTGACAGAAACCAGGGTTTTGGAGTGAAAGGTTCTGTGAAATTTACCATGAAGGAGTTGAACGTGGCTTTTTCTAGCATCAACTGCAGAGGGAAGGTTAAAAGAGAGGGAGGTATTGTTCAATAACAGATGTCAAAAAGCAAATGAGCTTCAACATGTCCTGTGATAAAGATATAGATAGCACTCCAGTCTGCCATAATTTGTGAGATATAAGAGAGCAAGGAACAAATATGACAGGATAAGAATAGAGGAACAAAGAAACTCGAAAAAAAGCTATTATGGACAGAGCAGGAGACCATCCAAAACTCTTCCGTAAATTCATCTGAAGTAAATTGTTAGTGAAAGAGCAACCAATGAGGCTAAGGGATTCCTTGGGAAGAGTTGTAGAGGATGATGTAAAGGGTATGTGAGGAAAGGAATAACAAGCTCAAAAGTGTTTTGACAGTGGAAGACACTATAGTCCCAACACCTATGAGTTGGAATTGTGAGTCTTAAGAGAGCAATGAAATTTCATGGGCAGACATTTTCAGTACTCAAGGGTCTTGACGCATACAAGGCCACTGGTACTAATGAAATTTCACCATATTTTCTGAAGGTGTTTGGAAATAAGCTTGAAAAACCACTTGAAATACTATTAAAATTTTGCTGGAGGAAAGGACAAACATCATACCTTCTTCTAAGAAAGGAGATCAGGAAGAGGCATTGAACAACATAGTCTTCCTGACAAGTGTTGTCTATAAGATACTGGAAAAGATAATCAGAATGTATATGGATGACATCCTGCATTGGAAAAATTAGCTAAGGGAAAGACAACTTAGTTTTAGGGAAACGGTCATTTGTCCCAAACCTCCTAGATTTCTGAGTATGTTATCTGTCGTATACAAAAGAGAAGGCTAGGCAGACTCTTTGTACCTTGACTGTTCAAAATTATATTTAACATTATACTGAATGGTAGTCTGATTAAAAAGCTAGATGACAAGGCTGGAGTAAGGGGGAGACTCCTTCAATGGATTGAAGATAAACTCTGTAGAAGGGAACAAAGGATGCAATTTAGAGGAGCCTTCTTGAAATGGGTTGAGTTCACCATTGGAGTTCTGCAGGGTTCTGTTCTGGGGCCATTACTCTCCTTGACCTAAGTAACTCATTTACCAGAAGCTAAGGACCTCTACCTGGAATGTTAGTTGATGATGTAAAGGGCATTAAAGAAGTGGTAAATTAAGAGGACTGCAATCATCATCTTGCAAGTGGACCTAGACAGAATCCAAAGTTGGTCTGATACATGACTGATAAAATTCAGTCCAAGTAGATATAAAGTAATGAGGATTCATCACAATGAAAGAAGGCCTCAATATGAATGTTATCCAGCAGGCAATAAGCAGCAAGAATGTGTGTGTGTGAGAGACTTGAGAATTGACATCGACCCTAGCTGCTGCCAGAGTCCCACGTTAGGAGAATAGTTAATCATTTAGATTCTTTCATAGGTTTCTTTTCCAACCCTTTGAATCTCAGGTTTTCAAGTTCTTTAGGAAATGTGTTTAACCTATAATTTCAGAGATATTCATATAACAGTGAAAAAATCAAATAATTATATTTCATCTAATACTTTTACTATGATAATTATAGAAGTTTTGTAAATGTTTCAGCAGAATATGCTGTAAAGTGCTGGAGTAAGGCCCGAGTGTCACGTGAGTTGTCACTGCTTATGTTTTGTTATTTGTTTTATGTACACTGAAAGACTTTATTTCTGAAAAATGGAGTCATCTACTTACTTCCAACGGTGGTTTGTGTCCTTCATTGCATCACTGATAAGGATGAGGAAGCAAAGTGGCCCCATCTTGGTGCCCTGTGGTACACCACATGTTAGGAGTAGTAATTTCAATTTGGCTCTCCTAAAAGCAGACGATTTGGTGTCGCCTGGTTAGGACTTGCTTGTAGAATTATTCCCTAAGTTTGCCAGACCAAAATTGAATTGTGCCTCATAAGTCTGATCACATCACCTAAAGAAGAACAAAGACCTGATTGATAGAGTATAGAGAAGAGCAATGAGGATGATACCTGAATTAAGAGAATTGATTTACAATGAGAGACTGAGGTCTACAAAGCTGTCCACCACTGAGAAGAGAGAGAGAGGAACCTGATAACAGCCTTCAACTTATTAAATCTCCTGGATGATACTGACTGGGAACAGTTCTTCAAGAAATGCAGCATCAGACTGACTAGAGGCCATAACATAAAGCTGGGTAAAAGGATACTTAGAAAGGTTGGTAAGAACTACTGGTTTAGTGTTAGGATGTTGGATGATTTTAATTAAGTAACCAATGAGGCAGTGAGCTCAAGCAGTTTACAAAGGTTTAAAAGGCTACCTGATGATGTAGACCAGTGGTATTCACTGCGCATCTCTCAGAAAATGATAATAATAATGATAATAAATATAGTAATTTTTATGTGAAATACATATTTTTATGAAGTGGGATGAAAGGCAAAGTCACAGTCAGAAAATGGTTTGAAATGTCTTGGGAGTAAAGCCAGGAGTTGATGAGAGGACAAGAGCTAAGGAAGGAGTAGCACTACTCTTGAAGAAGGAGTTGTAGAAGTGCATGATAGCGTGTAAGGAAGTAAATTCTAGATTGATGTGGGTAAGACTGAAAGTGGAAGGCGAGAGATGGGTGATTATTGGTGCTTATGCACCTGGCCATGAGAAGAAAGATCTTGAGAGGCATTTGTTTTGGGAGCAGCTGAGAAAGTGTGTCAGCAGTTTTGGTGCATGAGACCGGATATTAGTAATGGGTGATTTGGATGCAAAGGTGAGTATTGTGGCAGTTGAGGGTATAATTGGTGCACATGGGGTACTCAGTGTTGTAAATGGAAATGGTGAAGATCTGGTGGATTTGTGTTCTGAAAAAATAAAAAAAAATGGTGATTGGGAATACCTGGTTTGAAAAGAGAAATACACAAGTATACGTATGTCAGGTGCGGCTCTTTCAGTGAATGTGTTTTACTGAAGTGGCTCCCTTTCAAAAATCAGTGAATGATACTGGCATAGACAGTTCAGAAGATGGAGCCCAATGACTGTACAGCTCTTTCCATATACTTTTCAAATAGGTATTTGATTATACTTGCACAGCACTCTTAGACTTGTGTGACAGAGTGAGCTATGTGTTAGACAGAGGGGAAGACGGTGAATTGTGTGTATCTGGACTGCCAGAAGAACTTTGACTCAGTACGGATTAGGAGCTGGATTAAAAAGCAGGATCACTAGGCAGGAATAAGGGGGACACTACTAGAGTGGAAAGGAGATTATGAAAATGGAAGAAAACAAAGGATGCATGTTATAGTAGCCTTTTTCTTAATGTATTTAGGTCACCAGTGTAGTACCACAGGGTCCTTTTCTAGGATCATTGCTCTTTTTAATCTGTGAATGACTAACCAGAGAAATGGACTCCTTCCTGAATTTGCAGATTGTGTAAAGATTATGAGGGATGTGATAAGTGTAGGTTTATTTTTCTTTAATTTTGCTTGTGTTATTGCAGGTTTCATCAATTTTGAGGAAGAAACGTGATTCACTCACATTAGATGATAAACGAGTACTAGAAGAGAATCCTGAGCTAGTGGAACAGTTCTATAAAAGGTTTGTACATTATTTGTTTGGAATATGACCAATTAGAATATTAGTTGAATATAGTTGAGAGATAAAGTTGTGTTGATTACTAGTATGAGCACAAATAAAATTCTTTGCAATGCAATCCCTGCTTCCCTTTCTCAATTTAACCATTTGAAATTCTTAATGCATTATACAGTATTCTTTCTTTATGATGAAATTCTTAATGCATTATACAGTATTCTTTCTTTATGATGATGGCATATTTCAGACATAAATGAAATTGTAAAGTTACTTTTTTTAACATTTTCATTTATCAAAGGCGTGAGCGTCGTGCAGTTTGGCAATCTCGGAAGACAGAGCAAGAAGATACAAGAGAAATTCTTCAAGCCAAGTGTGAACAGTTAGCTCAGGTAGGAAGACATGGGTTGTATATAACTTGCTTAACACTCAGATGGTAGGATACATCCAGAAATGTACATTACCATGTGTGAAAAGTAAAAGAAAATACACAAAAAGGAATATAGCTAACTGCCTTTGTGTTGGCGTGGTGGAGTGCTGAGTGTGCAAGGGAAGGGGATGTGGCCAACATGTCTAGAACATGGAATTTTTTTTTTTTTCTGTTCTGAACTTAATATCACACTCATTATTTTGTATTCCATACACTGGCACTGTATTAATGGTAAATAATAAGAATATATTTAAAAGAATTGTATGGTGGACACTAAAAATGTGTGGGAGGGGAGGATGTGGTTAGCAAATTTGGGCAATTTTTCCTCACCTTGAGATAAGAGAAAGGACATGGAGGTCCAGTTTGTTAGTTCTCCTGAACTTTTTATCTCATTCTCCATATAATTCTTACATGGACACAGCAAAGTGGTGAATAACTAGAATAAATAAAGAAATATTACACAGTGCATGGTAACTAACACAATATGCTCCAATATGATTTATAGTTTATGCTCAAAATATGCTAGGAAATATACTACCTCTTTACTGTTGTCTGTAAAATTCTCCATCTCCCCAGGATTACACCCTCAGAAATTAGGCCCAGTTGTTATGTAGTCTGTTCATAGGGACCTCATAAAGGCCAAGCACAAGGTTGTGGGATCCTATGATGGCCACTTTCTCCTTACTCCAGTAGTAATCATTGAGTCACTTATATCTTCATATCTCTTGACCTTCCCATCTTTTTGACACATAATGTTGCCTATTGCCTCACTGGTGTGTAGACATTGGTCACGGGTCTTATTTTAGAAACTGTTCTTTGGGTGTGTTATTCAGATAAGTCTTACTGTTTTTAGTACATGCCTATCAGTAGTTTTCCCTCTGCAGTCAGAAATATTTTCTGTGGAATATCTTAGACATCACAGGCTATTTGTCTCACTGGTGTGAAGAGGTTGGCCACTAGGTCTTATATGTATGTGGATCTTTCTCTTTTCAGTGTTATTGATGTCCTGTGAGGGAAAAATTCATTAAAGTTTCATATGATTTTTAGAAAAATTATTAGTGTTTGACCATTTTAGGATACATTCACATTTTAGTTTTTGTTGTCCTTTTCAGGCAATTCATGATGCGGAATTTCTTGTGGTGTATACTGGTGCTGGCATATCTACGGCTGCCTCAATTCCTGATTACCGTGGCCCTAACGGCATATGGACATTATTGCAGAAGGGCTTGGATATTGGGTATGTCTTAGATACCAGTGTTAATAAGGGAATACCAGGGTATTGAAGATATAATTTGTACGCAATGACAAAGGAGAGGAACTTGTATTTGGTTTTGTAATTTAGTTATGTTAATGAGAGTAGATGGGGAATTGGTAACAGGCAAACAATATGTGAAAAAGAGAGTAAGTAAGTATTTGGAAGGACTGCTGAATGTGTTTAATGATAGGGAGCTGGATTTGTGTTTTGAAGGAGGTATCATGCAGAGTGAGAGAGCCTTAGCAAATGGGATGGTGTGAATCATTTACATTCTTACCTGCAGTTAACACTCATACACCTCTCTTTTCTCTTTCATTAGCAATATAACATTGTCATCACACCACTAACTACCCTTTTTTACATGACCATCCTCTACCATTTGCATGTCACACACTTCTTTTGCTCATGTCAATGATGCTTCCTTGAATATCTCCCATTCCTCACACACTCCTCAAGCTTCATCTACTCTCACCTTTTGCCATTCTACAGTCAATATTTCATGGTATCTCTTCACAAAAGTGTGTTTTCCAAGCTTACTCACTTTCATCACCCTCCCCTTTCTGAAAGCCATTACCAACCATCACCCTTGCTTCTACCAATAATGATTAGACATCCCACCAGCTACCCATCTCAGCATATGCACATTGAAATGTCTGTCTTTCTGGCTGCCACTTCATTTTAGGAATTTCACCTTTGCTTTTAGATGGTTGGCTCTAACCTTCCTAACTGGAAAAAACCCTGATTCTCACTTGGAATCAAGAGAATGTGGGCACACATGAGATTTCTAGGTGCACTGGGTGCTCAGAACGCACAGTGAGGTGGCTGCTTCCTGCAACGCTTCATCAGTGCCTCACCTCATCCAGGAGATAAAGACTCAATGATCCCAAAACATGGACCTATAATACTTCAGAAACCTTGCCAATTCCATGCCTAGCTGGTAATCAAGGCCAAAAAAGATGACAAAGTACTAAAATGTAAGTGTGACATCACCTTTGACAGTGTATGGGGAGGTGGACAAGGTTTTTTTGTGGACTCTGTACCACAGCAAATTTCAAAAGTAATTGTACTTGCTTATGAGAAAGTACCTGACCAGAAGCCTGCCTTCAGTGAGGCTGTATCATCATCACTTTGCAGGAGTAAAGCCTCAGTGAGTGCTACCTCATTCAAGAAGAGTCCATCATTTTCTTGCTTCTGTGTGCCATACAGCCTTAAAGATGCAGAAGCCCCATAAAGGGAGTCTTAGGGTTCTATAATGATAATGATAATACAGGCAATAAGGAGTAGTCTGGAAAAACATTTGAATACTTTTGTGTGAAACAGTGGGGTTCATAGAATGTGGGGTTGAATGATCAATGTCTCATGGCCTTAGCCCCTATAAACAGACATATAATGTTTGCAAGGAGCTACATGTCTGCAGTTTGATTTTCATTTTTGTCTGAGGTCTCATGACATCACCCTTAAGTAGTATGGTGTGTGATTTTATAAAAAAAAGTTTTGGAAGTTGATAAATTCATCCTTGCATAACCAAAATGTGCTGTAGTACTGTACTCCTATTTTGTAGCTAGTGAACCTTGGTACAAGTATGTTACCATTACCTGTCACAAGTGTTGACCCTTTATGATTATTACTTTTTATTTAGATACTTGTATGTAGGTAAATTATTTTGTGATTTTAGATGTGGTATTTCTACAGTGCTGGTGGGATTGTATCTGAGTCACACAGTGGCTGATAGAGGCATGTACATACACACTTAGGTTACATTGATTTGTATTTGTATGATATTTCTGATTCAGATCACGGGACAGTATTATTGTATTGAGGAAATTTTATAGCTGTGTATTGGGTTTATGTGTAGAAGAATTTTAAGACTAGTCTAAGTTGATTTAAATCTCTAAAGGTCTTTTAAGAATGCTAGTTTTATAACTGATTGTAATTATAAAAGCAGGACAAAAGCAATACTTATGTTGGTCATTTTGAGTGCCAAAGGTGAGGAAGACTTTACTTGTGTTGTGTATGATATTAGATTATGCAAGGAAGTGAAGAAATATGAATAATTATCATTGATTAAGTCATGGAATGGAGATTCACTTCATATACAGCTTTGGTTTGAACTCTAATTTTATCTTCTCTGTGACTGAAAAATTATCATATATTTCTCTGTAAATGTTATTTTGATTTATCATTTCTGTAATTATGTATTTCTACATAAGGATTTTTTGAAGTTTATGATTTTTGTAGTCATTGTCTTAATATATTTACTAGTAAAAGTAATGTAATACTTTAGAGCAGCCATTAGAAGTATTCAGAGTATTAGATTACTATATTGAAACAGAAAGTTAAGGCATTGGGAATGCTAGTACTCTTGCAGTTATGTAAATGGGATCTTTCTTGTAATTTCAGGGACCATGACTTGTCAGCTGCAGAACCTACACTAACACACATGGCTTTATCTGCACTTTACCAGCAAGGTATTGTGCGACATGTGGTCTCCCAAAACTGTGATGGTCTTCACTTACGCTCAGGATTGCCAAAGACAGCAATGTCAGAAGTACATGGCAACATGTACATTGAGGTTGGTAATAAGGCATTAATGTGTGAAGCATCAATCTTTTTGCTCTGTGTAGATATCTTTATTGATATACTGTACACATGTTTTTCAATTCAAGAATGCATAATGCTTCCCTTGATTAGGGCTCCTCAAAACAAAGTTTTGGGGTGCCATATAGTGAGATTTTTCCTTTCTTCTGTCTGTATTTCCAACTGGCCATTTCCCCAAAGTATAGCAGTTTCTGTAGGATAACTGCAAAATCCATTGTGTAATTTTATTGGAATTTGGTATGAACTTTGGAGGAAAAAAAAAAAATGCTATTAATTTTGGGAGTTAAAAGTCGAAGGTCAAGGATATTTCTGAACTCTTAAGTTGAATTTGGAGATGATTTTGTGTCTGTTTGATAACTGGAAGGATGGATTTCATCACCATTTTACATTAGTCTTTCCCACAGGACAAGGAAGTTCTATATTGATCAAAGTCTCTGCCAAACTTGTTTGTTTTGTTTCTCCATATTGACATCACTTAATTAGTCAGAGGTCAAGATCATTGCCATACATTTTTTCTAATCAAAAAGCATGTCTCCAGTCATTTGAATATTCTGTACATGCCTGATTAATAACACCAAATTGAAAACTACCACCCCCACTGATACCACTTTTGTCACCATCTTTGCCACCTCCACAGTGACTACTTCTGCTACTCCCTTTGCCATCACCATTACAATCACCCCTGCTACCCCTCAGCCACCACTTCTTCAACTGCCTTAGCACTAAAGACTAAGAAGCGGCACTGGAGTTCACCAGTTGTGGAGACTCTTTTGCTATGGCCACCCCTTTGAGGGCATTCCGAGAGATGTATGTAGATAGAGCAAGAATATGCTTCTCAGATTTGTTCACTGCTCTTGAATAAGTCAAAGATCTTAAAGAGAAGGTCCAGGAGGACAACAGATATGGTCACAGAATTAAGAAAACTTAGTTATAGGGAAAGGCTAGAGGCCTTGAATTTGCCCACCATGGAAGAGAGAAGACTGAAGGATGACCTGATCACAACCCGTAGATTTTTAAATCAAATTAATGATACAGATAGTGAACAGTTCTTCACATTATGTAGAAATAGAACAACTGGTGGGCATGACATAAAATCAAGCAATTAGCTTGTTAAAAAGATTTAAAGAGGTAATTTTATAGTATAATAATAGTGGATGAATGGAGTAAACTGAAAGAGGAAATATCCATCAATCTAACAATCTTTATTTCTGTTGCCCGTTCCAATTGGAACTCCCTCAAAGGGGTGGCCATGACAATAGTCTCCATAACTAGTGAACTTCAGTACCACTTCTTAGCCTTGAGTGCCTCACCCTTAACAGGCCACTGGCAGAGGGCAACTCCAGCACAGTGTTTGGTGAGGCTCCTACCTATTGTTCCTACAGACTACTTCTATCTAATGCTCTTTCCAACTACTTCTACCTAAAATTTCTACCTAATGCTCCTGCCTGAATGTTCATACTTACTACTTTTATCTACTGCTCTTACCATCTTGCCAAAAGGCAGGGCTAGCACATAGTGGTCACCGCAGGAAAATCTAGAGTTATGAAGAATGCGCTGTGTGAGTAAAGTGTTGTCAAGTGTTATGTATGACGAGGAGAGATTGTACATTTGTTTGTGGACAGAATGCCAGTAGTCCACGTGTTAGTGAGGCAGAAAGAAAAGACAGCTACCTGGGTCAGGGGAGTGCAACCTGACAAGCACTGAAGAGCTGGGTCACTAAGCAGATGTCACTAACCCTCCCAATACCCAGGCGGGTAATACTGATAAAATACCTCCCTGGTCGTTGGCTGCCTACCAACTTCTATCTACCAGATGTAAATAGCATACAAAAATTTAGAGAGTTGTATAACAGTAGAGAAGGTTCAAGAGTTGGTGCTTTATGTGTGTAACACTCCTTCCCCATACGGTACATATAGTTAATTACACACCGAGAAAAGTCAGAAGGGCTTTTCTAGACATCATCCCAGAGACCTTTACACAAAAAGAAATGTCCATCATAGTACAGAGATAACTGATAACAATAGGGGAAGGACATCAGGAATAATTTCTCAGGCTGTTAACAAACAGGCTAAGAGCATGAGGACTGATGTAGTGAGAGACCAGAGGACGTTGAAATGGAAGTACACTGGTAATTAAGTGAGGTTGTTTATAGAATGAATTGTGCTGTTAGAAATAGAATTAAAGGAAATGTATGGTTCAGTTAATGAAAGGTTTATAAAAATTCAGAGCATACAGAATCGATGCTTGTTAGCAAAAGGCAAAAAGGAAGATTTCAGAGAAAGCCAAAGGCATATATAAATCAACATTTTTTGTTTTTTCTTTTTAGTGGGTGACACCAGAATTAGAAAGACTGAATATAGCTGGAGGTTGATAGATATTAATCCCAGATGATTTTTGGACCAGGTCATTTTCTAAACAAAAAGGAAAGGGTGGAAAAAGAATGAGTTCTGATTAAGATATAACCAAAGGCTGTAGAAATGCCAAACAGTTTTAGTGGTGAAAGAAAGGAAAAATATTGGTGGATACAATCAAAATTTAAGGGAATGACTAGTAATTGTTGCATTTGATTTGGAGTATATAGGCAGGTTTAGAAATTTAAGAATAAAGTGGAATTCAGAAGGTTAGTCATGAGAGATGATAGACAAGGGAAAGAGTAGCAAAATTGCACAGAATACTGGCAGGAAGCAAAGAATGGGAGACACAAATGAGGCAAAAGGTTAGATGGACTACCAGTAAATGATAGAGATGGAATTAAGGATTGAAAAAGGGAAAGTACATCAGATGTTACTGAGGTATTGAGATGTATCTTATTGAAATGGTAAGATCACAGCTTGTTCTACCCTGAGGAATACTTGATAGTAAGAAGGGAAAGAGAAGACATAGAGGGAATATGACTGGTATTGTAAATAATGGGTAGATCAGCTAAAGGAAAGAAGTGCATAATGGTGATGATAATATCTAACTTTCCAATGATTATAATGAAGTGGAGCAGATATGAATTGATAACAATGAAAGAACAATCAGAATGGTACATAAATCAGTAAAAAGTACACTTCTCAGAGTGGTCTATCTGTCTGTCTATATCTCTGGTGCCTGTTCCAATTGGAACTCCCTCAGAGGGGTGGCCACTGCAATAGAGTCACCATAACTAGTGAACTCCAGTGCCGCTTCTTAGCCTTTAGTGCCTCACCCTTAACAGGCCACTGGTAGAGGGCAACTCTTGTGCAGTGTTTGCTGAGGCTTCTTCCTAATGTTCCTACTAAATACTTCTATCCAGTGCTCCTACCAATTACTTGTACCTAATATTTCTACCAAATGCTCCTGCCTAAATGTTCCTACCTACTACTTTGCCAAAGGGCAGGGTTGGCATGCAGTGCTCACCTTAGGAAAAACTAGTGTTATGAAGAATGTGCTGTGTAAGTCGAGTGTTGTCAGGGGTTACGTATGACAAGGAGAGATTGTATGTTTGTGGACAGAATGCCAGTAGTCCATGTGTTAGTGAGGCAGAAAGAAAAGATAGCTACCTGGGTCAGAGGAGTGCAACTTGACAACCACTGAAGTGTTGGCTCATTAAGCAGATGTCATTAACCCTCCCAATACCCAGGTGGGTAATACTGATAATATACCTCCCTTGTCATAGGCTGATTGGGGGATTTCAAGTATAAAGAGATCAGCTTCTGTAATCTGAATTCTCGTGATGATAGTCATGGATACCAGTTCTTAGAGAGTACACTAGAAAATTTCCTACGCCAGCATGTCACTGAGCATACTAGGATGAGAGGGACTGATATGCCATCAGTACTAGATCTTCTCTTCCTGCCTAGGAGACTGAATACTAAGAATATCATGTATGATATGATACACCAGTTGTAAAAAGTGATCATGTAAGGTTAGAGTTAAAGGATGTAAAAAGAGCAGTGATGAAATATTACTTGGAGTAATAGTCCTCCTGACCCTGACTTATGCTGTCCAAACATGGTTGTGGGATGAGTCACAGAGGTCAAGAATCAAGGTTGTGGAAATGAGTTATTTGAGAGGAGCATGAGGTATGACAATATGGAATGAAGAAAGTAATGAGGGTGTGTATGAGAAATTTGGCATGGCAGGGAATGCAATGGGAATGAATTTTGGAGGGGTAGAATGGGTGAAATGTAATACTTAGAGGGGGTATGAGCATTTAGAAAGAATGCAAGACAGGGAGTTTACAAGGATATTGTATGATATATAATTAAAGGGGTTGGTGTGAGAAGACCACCTTGTGATGTGGGGAAATAAGTGGAAGAGTACAGGAGGGAGAGAAATGTGAAAAATACATGAAATGATGTATGCGAGGTAGGCATATAAGGACAGTGATAAGTGGAAACTATTTTGCTGTGGCCGCCCACTTGATTGGAACGGGCATCAGAGATATAGATAGATAGAGGAGATTAGATATAACCATGGAAATTATATAAAAGTCAGCAATACTTGTGTTAACATAAATTAGGAAATATAGTTAAGTAACCAGGAACCAAGGAATTATGGTGGAAGGTTCTGTGAAATTTGCAAGGAAGGAATAGGAACATTGGTAATTTTAACCTCAAATACAGAGAAAAGGTGTGAAAGATGTCGAAAAGCAAAGAAGCAGAGTGATTTGCTGTGGAGAAGAGACAAATGCCTTACAGCACTAGTGCTGTTCTGTTTAGAGCTATTTTGTACAAAAATCTCATGTTAGATTTTTTTCTGGCAACAAACTAAACCAAAAAAGACTGAACTGTGAGTATGTTCCTTATGACATATGTTTATTCAGAATAACTGTATTTTTCTTCGAAGAATCCTTCCCTACTCATTTTTACATATTCAATATATGATCAGTTAGTCATACTAGTACATTAGTCATACTAGTACATATTCATGTCACTGATGAAAAAGATTTACAAAAATATTTTTATGTCTCATGTCCTTAGTTGCTTTTGAATGAGGATCATAGATTTTCAGTTGTTGATAGTGTCAGAAAATTTTGTATTGACTGTTAGTAATATCAGCAGTCCTGTTATGTGTTGATTTTCATATATATTCCTAATGTGTTTAATTGTTTATTTATGTAATTATCAGTTAAAGCTAATGATAATGTATCTTTAAAGGTGTGCAAGCACTGTGTTCCAGCAAGAGAGTATGTAAGGACATTTGATGTGACCGAGAGAACATCCATATATAAACACACCACTGGACGACGTTGCTACAGGTGTGTATTGCTATGTGATTTTGCTTTCCAGAAAAAAGTTTTGAGACTAGGAACTTTCTGAATATAGTTTGCTTTTGTGTTCTTGCTGTAATTTTCTTTCCCAGTTCTCTGTTATGATTGTCATTTTTAGATCACATGCCATGGTCTGATAGACTTACAAATTGATGGCCTGTATTTTTTGCATGTTTTAGATGAACGAATGGGCTTTAGGGCTTGGAAAGTTGCCATACATCATTATCATCTTGAATAGATGCCCCAGGGCAGATTTGGCCAATGTTTTCAAGCATTCAGCTACCCACTGGCAATTACGACATCAAGTTGTGGCCAGAATGCTTATGGAATCCGCCAGGAACTGTTACATCTCAGTAATTTGAGAAACATTGCTCTAATGGAATATTTATTTTTGAAGAACTTGACGATGATGATGAGTGCTTATTCATACTCGTAAAGAACAGGATCTACAAAGTGATAATGGCTGTGAATTAGAGGAAATACGTGATTTGGTTATTAACTTGGATGATGTGAGAATGCCTCACCATGCATGTATCCATGATGAGCAAAGCACTCTGCAGTAGAACTGGGTCCAGAATGAAAAGTGTGTTCATAATATATTAGATTTTGATAACACAACATCAGGGATACAAGCTGCATTTCCAGTTTTGGGCATTTGTTTTACCATGGACTATTTTGATATCTTTTTATCCAAAACTAATGAGCATACTTTTGATTCAGTGAAAAATAATGGGATACATTCCAACCCCTCCACTGGACCCCTACATATGTACATACAAAAATTAGAAGATTTTACATTCTGGAGAATTTTATGTTAAACACAGTGGATGGTTCATTAATTGCTATGATGAACACTGTTCCATTCTTCATGTACACCTTAAACACGAATTTGTGTAATGAAATTGATTACATTGTTAACTGTTTATAGTGAAGAACATGTGATGAATATAGACTCTCAATTTTAAAAGAGTAAGAAAGATGTACATGATCCACCATGTTATATTAGGAAAATAATGATAGATAATTAGATAGATAATGGTAGAATGGGTAGTGAGTGGTATGATGAAGAAGTAAAGTTGCTGGTGAAAGAGAAAAGGTAGGCATGTGGGCATTACTTACTTATTTACTACTTACTCCCCTTGGTTTATTTACTCTCACCTTTTGCCATTCTACACTTAATCTCACATAGCATTTCTTCATACAAGACTCTTTTTCAAGCTCACATACTCTCACCACTCTCTTTTCCCCAACATTGTTTCCTCTTTTTTGATGATCTCTACAAATATGCACCCTCGCCTCTACAAGATAGTAATCAGACATCCCACCAGCTGCCATTCTCAGCACATTTACATCCAAAAGTCTATATTTTACATGCCTGTCAATTAATGTGTAATCTGATAGTTACCACTGGCCATCTCTTCAATTCACATATGTATACCTGCTTTTAACCTCTTTTTGAACCAGATATTCCCAATCACCAATCATTTTTCAGCACAGAACTCCATTCACATTTACTAACTTGTCCCTCAATCCTGCTGAACCTAATATCCTTGATTCTATTCACATTCACTTTCAACTTTCTCCTTTCACACACTCTTCCAAAGTCAGTCACCATCATCTGCAGTTCCTCACATGAACCAACCACCAGTGGTATATCATCAGCGAACAACAACTGGCTTACTTCCTGGGCCCTCTCATCCCCCACAGACTGCACACTAACCCCACTCTCCAGAACTTTTTCATTTACCTCCTTCACTACCTCTTCCATAAACAAATCAGACAAGGCTGTCATATGTAATGCACTGAAACTAGAGCTCCCTATCCACATCCAGGCCCCACAGACCTTTCCATGGTCTACCCCAGATGCTTCACATGCCCTGGTTCAGTCCATTGACAGCACGTTGACCCGGTATAACACATCGTTCCATTTCACTATATTCCATGCACGCCTTTCACCCTTCTGCATGTTCAGGCCCCGACTGCTCAAAATCCCTTTCACTCCATCCTTCCACCTCCAATTTGGTCTCCCACTTCTCC
>JAYMFT010010928.1:0-16877 GCA_038088735.1 Panulirus argus
CCCCTTTCCCGACCCTCCAAGCTACGCCAAGACTGAAGACATCTCCAACTTTACTTCAGCCACAAGTCAAGTCAAGGTGACTCTAACGTCTCGGCAGAAAGTATGTTTCTGGAGTTCAAGAATGATGTCAAGTTGACTGCTTTACTGACTCATTTATTGAAATAAAATATTGCAATACACGAGAAGGATGATGCAAAGGATAAGTCATCCCTACTTCAATCCAACAACGTCCCTCTTAAGGCTCACATAAATACCAAATTACATTATACATATGTTATATTCTTGGTGAAAAGCATGTAATATTTTAACACAAACTCATCAATAAAGCAACTAACTGCGCTATAGTTACATATGAGCCGACTTAGTAATGGTACCCCAGTGGGTTGGTTCGCCTTTGTCGAGTAGGGTAATGTCTGGAATGTCAAGCAGTGTGTGGTAGAGGTGTAGCCCATCCTAATTAGAGGCACTCGTTGAGTTGAGAAAGGGATGGTGAGCATTAAAATCTCCCCCTACCAGCGTGGTGTTGTGTGCGGTCGATACGTATAATTCTGTTATTTCTAGAGAGCTCCTGTGGCTCTTGTAGATGTTATATATGTCGATGTCAAGGTCTTGTAGTGCGACTCTGGTGGCTTGCGTTTCGACGTCCTAGCCACAAAGTATCAGGTGCACGACCTCTGTGCGGGGGATCATGCAGCCTCTGGTCGATGCCTGACCTAAATGCTTCCTCTACGCCTTGTAGCCACTGAAGCGGAAGCTGTGGTGTTCCTGGAGGAGTGTTTCCTAGAGTAGTATAATATCGAGACTTCACTGAGTGCTGCTGCATGTAGGAGGTGCGCTTTGTTCCTGATTCCCTAAATGTTCCATGATAGAATCTTCTTCAGGGTGGCGCTGTTGTTCATTACTGAACTGGACCTTGTTGAGCTTCCTGGGTCGGAGGTTCCGACTCGGTGACCAGTTCTATAAGGGTCATCTCTTCCATATCTTGCTAGGGTTTCTCGCTCGTCTTAATCTTCTCTTGACGAAGGGGTACGGGGAGGTGGGCTTCCCCCTCCCTTTTTTTTTTGGGGGGGGGAGGGGCCTCGGGGCTTTCTTTTCTTCTTTGCGGCTGCGGCTGTGACTGTTCTCTCATGAGGCTTTCTTGGAGTGGAGTGAACCTCGGCCGTTACTTCTATTTGTACCAGCAAGGGTGTGTATGCTCCCCATCAGGGCGGAGAGCTGTGTAGCTTGGATCTTGTGGCCCAGCACGGCAGCCAGACCTTCTGCAAAATTGGTGAGGGCCTTGGTTAGGTCCGATACGTGGATCATGCCACTCAGGATCGTATGCTCTTTCTTCGCCGATGTTTTGTGTGGCTTCTCCTGTGTGTCGTTGGGGGACATCGTAGGGAGCTCGAAGAACTGTTTTGCATCCCGTAGGGCCGGGGGGTACTGCTGTAGCTGCTGCTTTTGCTGGACCTAAACGAAAGTGTTTGAGGGGCTAGCTGGCATAAGGTGGCAGCCTGTTTTGTGGGTGGAAGGGGCGTGGGCTTCCTGGTGTGCACCCTCTATGTCCGCTCGGGGCAGCCCGGATTCCATGCGTGGTGCTTCCCCCCGCAGCTGGCACATGTGGGCTTTATTTTCTCGCCCTTCTTCGGCTTGGTGAGCCACGGTTCTGTCCTGTGCCTCAGTACGCATATGGCGCATGTTTCATGGTTTGCGCACCTTGACTGGTGGTGCCCGAACCTCTGGCAGCGGTAACATCTGAGGGGTTCCGGTTTGTAATTCCTCATCTGACTCAGCGTGGGTCCATAATGAGTGATGAGAACCTGGCGAGTGTCTGTGCCGGTTCGTCTGTGCGCGGAGTGCAGTGCTTCGCCTTCAAAACCTTGGGGTGGTTTTCCAGGGGATCCGCGGGCAGTTCCTTGGGGGTACTTCATCACCGTGGGTTTGGTCTCTTTCATGGCCAGGAATAGTTTTGGGGACATGGTTAAGTCCTTTAGAATGACATCCAGGGCATTGACGGAGGAAGCGTTTTTGGAGTGGAGAATAATCCCCCCCCCCCCAAGGTTTGGTTTAACAGTAAACTTGGTATTGGGCAACTTCTCTATGCCAGTGACAGTTACATAAACCGTTTTTGCCTCTGGGCTCACAATCCGAAACTTGGGAATCGCCGAAGTTGAGCTCGTGGTGGCGGTGGCGTCGGTTGCGGTTGTGGCGGTCTGGGCTTCTGAGGCGTCCTGGGAAACGCAGTTTCCCGAGGATTTACGGCAGCGTTTTCTATTTTCATCAGTGGTCTATCCTTGGCGGTGGCTCTGCTGGCTCTGCTGGTGGCGGTGATGGAGGAGCGATCATGGACAGAGTCGTTGGTCGAGGAGAGGGCGTCGGTCTTGGGTTTTGATGTCTCGCGAAGTCTCTGGAGGTTTTCCGCTTTCTTGGTCCTAAGGCGGTCGTCGTCCTCATGTGGGCGGGGATCACGGTCTCGTCCACCCTCTTGGCGTCGTAGGCGAGGGTCCCGATTTGGAGAGCGTGAGCCCTCCATACCAGCCTAAGGAAGAGAAGAGTCGCCCGTTAGACCAGCTTTGCACACCGAAAACTAAACCTACTTCGGAGGCTTTATGAAGAGCCTCCCCTAACAGCCCTACTTTCCTACGACCCTCAACCGTGGGTGCTTCTGCACGATCACAGAATCCCACGGCGACTCGGTAGGCTGCTGCTGCTGCTGACCGTTTGTGCCTACAAGAACCCACTCTAAGTGAGGTGTACGTCACACCGTGCGCTTCGGAGCGAATACAGACCCTACTCCCACCGCTGGATCCAGTAGGACCCTAGACGACAGTGTATGAGAGAGTAGTGAGAGAGAAAGAATCTGAATAATATTCCACAGGATCAGACTTGAATGCCAGAGACCCTCATTAGCAGAAGGGGTTCCAACGCTGATACCGTGGGAGACTCTCTGTATATCAACCCTACCCATGCTTAGACGTGTCTAAAGTATCTCGGTCGACTAGAGTCGACGATATCTCGGCCCAGATGGATCTAGAAGAGGTTAGGGGAGCCTGCTGTCCGTTGTCAGCCAGGATTAGCTGTTTAGCAGGAGCGAAGTACTGGAACTGGAGAGGACTTCTCGCTGTGGTAGTTGTCTGCTGACTGCCGTGTTGCCCGAGGCTTGCTGCAAACCTAAGGTAGTGAGGTTACTGAAGAGTCGGCACCCTGCCCACCACCACATCCAGCACTTACCAAGGATATGGTGCAAAGTAAGGCGTTGTCAGTCTGCCCATCACCAGTACTCGCTCAAGGTATGAGGGCAAACCTTAGGCAGCATGGCATCTAAGGCGTCGTCAGGAGGTCTTTATGAGATGACGAGCCCTAGCCTTTCACAAGTATCTGATAAATGGTTGGGGACAGTGAGATTATCATTGTCATCAGGGCTGTTGATCACACTGTCAGCATAACTATCGGTACGGTTTGGTGTTCTTGGTCATGCAATACCGGACTTTAAACAAGAAGAGAACACAAACCTGGAGAGTACAAGTTCAAGCTTTGCGTGTTAAGATTCGCTGAGGCTAAGTTTGGCACGGGATCTTACCAATGGCAGACCGTTATCGGGTATGCAATTATCGGCACAAGTCGAGTATGTGTATGCTCGGGGCGCCATTCTTGGCACAGGTGGCCCATGTGAAGTGGGCTCTAGGAGCATGTGTGCGTTATGTAAAATATGATGCATGCTTCAACCCAAATAAAATCAATCCGATCAAATTGTTTCCCTGAAACAAGACATGAACAACACACGATCCATTCAAGCTAATTTATACAAAATTACATGTTAAATGCTAACACTGAAAGCAGCTTTAAGATTCAGGGATAAAGTATTTTTCTTTTTTCAATAAAAAGTTAAAAGGGTGGAGATACAGTTATGCACATATCATTTGTGCATAAACCCATGTAGATTGGGATGCAGATAAGCCTTCGTTATTTGTAGTGACACAAAAAAATCAATCATATTTTCTATAGTGTCGTAAACATCCGAAGAGAACGGTGCCTATTTAGAGAGGACTTCAATAGTATGCTTATTACATTAGAAAGATTAATAGACTCTAAAATTAAGTATAACAATCAAATTCAGAATATTTATTAACATATAAATAATGCATCGAGGAGGACATGCAAGTATGGTTGAACATCCACCCAGTAATGCCTCAAAGAAAAAAATTTCAGATACAAATTACATAATACTTTACAAGAATCAAAATAAACTTTTCATAATGCAAGTTTCAAATTAAAAGACTACTCAAATTTACTCAATAAAAGACTATGGACACAATACCAGAAATACTAAAATCTAAAACTAAATTTTTTCAATTTCAAAATTCTTTTAAAAATATTTTGATACATCAAATAACATTTTTTTTTCTCAAGAAATTCTTGTATCTTATTTCTAAACTTTTCACTTTTATTACATTCCATGACACAATGATACAGAGTATGGAACTTAACCCCATTCCACAATTTACAGGGAATTCTAACATGGCCTTCAGAATAACCCAATATTACTTATATCCTAATCTCATGAGGAAAATAAATGAATCATTTGTAACTGAACTTCTCCCATATGTTGAATTAGTATTCTCCATTACAATGTTAAATACAACACTAGTAATATATCAATTGATATCCGACGATAGCACATATCATAGACTTTCCTCTCTAGTCCTATAAAATTATTATTAACAGCTGTGACGTTCAACAGCCAGCCCATACGTTTCTTTATCTTCGTATGCAATATATGTGTATAATTATAAAGATAAAATATATTCAGATTGATATTATACCTGACTTTTTCTTTCAATTATAAAAACTTAAAATTTACCATATAATGCTGTAATACTAACCTTCATGAATATTTCAGAGCGATTGCAACCCGTTATTAAACACGGCGAGCAGCACATCTCGCCGCACCACCACGCGACCCACCACTGGGACACACTACTCCCCACCTGCGGGCTGGTGCCCGCTTTGTGTATTCTGTACATTTATGTGCTATATGTATGTAATGCTGTCCATATGTATTAATGTATTGAATGCACAATAAACCTTTACAAACAAACAATATTTACACACCTCTTGAAAAACCTATGGTCCACCGCCCGGTGGATGTTATTTTTGCTCGCCATATAAAGGCGTCATGATAAATGTCTGGATGGTTGTGCTACTGAATCAAGAACTATATATGAACTGATATTGTGATTGTTCTTAGAAATTATTCTCTGTTATTTTGAGTGGTGGTTTTAAGAACAATGACAGCCTCAATGAACCTAGCCATCAATAATCAACCCAAGGAAGTGGATTCATCATTAAGTCTTTATCAAAAGACGGCTCCAGGAAGTGGTGATATTCCATACCAAAGGATATCTCACCTGAGAGTTCTTTGAATCTCCTGGAACTTTTCGGATGGATACAGTGCCAACATATGAGGAAGCAACTATCATCTTAATTCCAAGAACTGGCAAGGATGCTGCATAACAAATATGCAAATCCTCTGCCTCGGAACGAAGGTAGTTTCATTCTCTATGGAGGATGGAAAATATGGCACACTATGATCTAGAGATCCCTACCATGGAGTCAACAAGAGTATTGGTAACATTCAATTCATTAAATACAAATCATCCATCTGTCTTCTGAGCGAACGGGAGACCGGATTTAATCTACGATCTTGTGAACTTTGTCCTTTGTGCTAAGGGTGTTCCAGAATTTAGAGAACTCATAATGCATCTATACAATGAGTTTGGCTTCACTAAGCACCATCTTTCCCTTAGCACGGGTCCTTTTTCAATGAACTATGGTCGCATCCTTTTGTCATCGTTTTAGCTACCTTAAAGCAGCTTTTCTTACCCTGACAGCCGTGATACATGGTGTCGATACAGTCTATATTTTGAGACTGACACATCTGCTGCACGGTGATTTCTGGGTGTGAGGTGTTTAACTGCTTCTTGGACACTGAAAATGCTCGGCAGCATCCTGAAACGTATGCAAAGCAAGTGTGGTCAGCACGGTCCAGTCGGCAGCGTTGTAACCCATTACTATAGGATCCAGCATGTTCAGAATCCTGAAGTGATCGCCTCCGTGTAAGTTACGTCCTACATGACGTGCTATGCAAGTTCTTTCTTTTTGTACAGACAGAAAATGCTGGCAAAGTCCTGCAAGACACGCGAAGCAAGAAGTCCAGTCGGGACGGTCCAGTCGCAGTAGCTATTTCCCTCTTGTTAGGATCTAACTTGCTCAGAACTGAGAAGTGGTCGTTTCCATGGCTATCCTCCATGACTCGCCATGAAAACTCCAGCTCAGAACTTACGGACAAGTAATTGTTAGAGTAAGTCCCACTCTGGATGTGTGGATGGGTTGGAGAATAGGTGATGGGTTTAGCTACTCCTCCTCAAGGATGATGATTCCAAGGGTCTTCCTCCGGCGTCTGACGCAATGTTCCTTCGAAGGAGGTGGCGGCAGTTTGAATCCCCCCAAGATTCAGAAAAGGGGGTGGCGACCGTCCAATCTCCCAATGTCCAGATCAGTTGGAAGGTGTATGGATGTATGGATGCAACAGTGTATGGCCTGGTCAGACCAATAAAAACTGCCTAAATCTACAGCGACGACTGCAGGTGAGCGGGCTGGTTGGGAATATCCTGGTGTATCGTAACTCATGAGGTCCGTTATCACATGTAAGTTCCATGGCATCATCTCTATGAAATGTCATCGCTTTCCCTAGTCACGATCTCTTGGCAACATGCACATACTGGGTGAACTGAAGCTATTACTAAGATGTCGCTTTTTAGTTATCGTATTTTCCCTAGCAATCTCATTGCATCTGTGAAATCATGTCCCTTTAGACGATGTGGTTGCAGTCAGTTGTTTCCCTTCTTGATTTCTCCCTCCCTTTATGGACGGTGATGCAGCTGGGGCAATTCTTCTTTTCACTTTAGCCGAGTCCACCACACAACACTCTTAAGCATTCGGAGATGATGGTATCGTCCAACCCCCTCTCCGACTGTGACGACTATACTCAGTACGGTGGAGGCTTCAGCTGGAGGGATCTCTCTCTCTCTCTGCCTTCTTTCGGGATGGAAGGGAGTGAGGAGACTCTTTTAAGTGGAGCTTCCAGTAGGATCTTTGTTGGAGATGGTAATCCGCTTTGATCCCTTTCTCTCCATCTTCATGTCACCTCCGTTAGTTCAGTCTTTGCCATACAGTCAGCTCTCAACGAATACGACCGGGCATTCGTCTGGAGGCCTCTACATCCTTCATTTCTATAGTGGTTTTGGTGCTTGCTTTAGCCGAGGTGGTGAAATCGACTTATGTTTTAGTGCTTGTGCTCGCCTTAAACGCGTAAACTATAGTTGTTTTAGTCTTACTCTAATCCCCTTGAGGAGAATGTGTGGATGCTGCACTGAGGTAGGGTCTCTTTAAAACTCTAGCAAGGCTCAGTCCAGTTTCTTCCTGCATCTAGGGAATACATTTTTCCTTGCCTCGCTGAATGAAAGCTTTACTTAAATCATAATTATCACTTTCGCAATTTTGTAAAACTCGTATCTTTCGTCGGAGGCTCTTGTCCACCTGAAAATGTTTATGTTATTACGAATTGTGGTTACAAAATAACTTTAATAGCCTTAATGCCCCTGGCTGTCGATAGGCTTGAAGTCGAAACCAACCAACCAGTTCCCGTCACATCATACACAACGCACACATCCATTGACTCAGACACACATGCTTGGTCGGTAGAGAACGGGCTGCCATCGACAACAGCCTCTGCCAGGCTTTGACCCAGCGAATCTTTGCACACACAGTCCTTCTCTGATCTTGACTACTTTATGATTAGTTATCTAGTTACTCTTATGACCTCCCAGTCCTGTAGGACCTCAACTGCGTATTTCAGCCAGATGGCCGTTCAAACCTTGGTCAAGTGGTGGTGGTGAGCACAGATCTACAAACATGACACGCGAGGCAGAGCGTGAATTAATGAGCACCACAGAACAGGACCTGCAGCTAACAGACAGCTGTTCTCAGGCAGAAGATCCCGTCCCTACAGCTATGGCAAGGGGTAGAAAGTTATGAAGTTGTGTTTAGTAAAAAGATACGGAAAGGATGCGAGAGGTGGATGAACACAGTGGACAAAGGGACAATGATGAAGCTAAGAGCAACAAAAGGTGGAGGAAATGGCTGAATCAACATCCCGCGAGAAGAAAGGCAAGATACAACAGGTGTGGCAATATGTGCAGGGAGGGCTGCTGCTGGCTGATCCAACCCAGTCCTAGGCCAAGATGGAAGCCGGAGAGAAAGGTGTCCATCAATAGGGATTAACAAGGTCTTGGCCACTAACAGAATCATAGTGTCGTCTCACAAAAGCAGACGGTATGTCTTACTAGACAACAGTCAGAGTCTTTCCTTGAAGGTTAGTGTCCACAGCGCTGAGGCTTTTAATAGCCCATCGGTGATTTACCTTACGAAATGTGACTATATATATTCGATACTTCTTATCTTGAAAAAGCTAAGCATTGTTCTTAAAGATGTGTATAATTCGGACTCATATTGTTCACAATGATTTCCAGGCACTTAAATTTCAATAATAAGAACCTAAAGTCCAGAGTGATACTGATCAATGTAGCACTGGAGAAAAAATTTAAATTTGAAAACCCTGAAATCAAAAAAATCTAACAACCTTTCCAAACACAAAACCTAAGAAGCCTTACCCAAACAATCTAACCACGTCATCTTATCTGCATTTGGTGGTGGAAAATCCATATTTTGTCGGGTATCACCGGTCTACGAAAATAACACATCTCTGCCTCCATGGAAAAGTCTAGCGTCAGTTAAAAAAAAAAAAAAAAAAAAAAAAAAAAAAAAAAAAAGAAGCATAAGCCAAAATTCATCGTAACCCATCCGAGGAAAAATTGTGAAAATAATATACTTTAATTTCCTGTATAGCGTATTTAACATCACACTATCTACGAACGCTAAGGTAAATGTTTACCTTGAGCCGAATCCTTGTCAGCCCGTTCGTGCTCTTGATAATATTCAAAGAAATTTAAATACAATGTTAAATTACATATATCAAAAATAAAATAAAAAGTTTTTACATACAAATTTACCATTTATATTTCTTTTTATTATTATATAATCAAAAACTACTATATATCACCTAAACACTTACTTCTAAAAAGATTACAAAGGATATATATTTCATTGCATATTTGTTCAGTACACTTCTTGAATAACCTGTGGTCCACCGCCCGGTGGATGTTATTTTTGATCGCCAAAGATGGCGACAAAGTCTGTGTCTAAACATGAGTATGGAAGCTATGTATAGGATATAATATTCCTCCAGATTACTGTGAGGCCAATCTAGCCTGAGAGCGATATCTGATACCAATTAGTTGCTTGCTCAGCTGAGAGATGGCGCCACAACTGGCTGTCTATATGTCCTGGTAACGTCTCTCTCTCTCTCCAAGATGGATTTGTGCTGAATAGGGTGTCATTATCCGAAGATGACCCCCATTTCAAATTTCAAGTATGAGAGGACGGTCCGTAGAAATAACGCATATCACAGCAGACAGTGAGCAAAGGAGGGAAGGGTATACACGAAACTCAAAACCCTATGAATCTTTTTCATTAGAAGTGATCTTAGTCTATTATGTATATAGCAGCCATCCAATGAGTAACTAAACTTTATTTTTGCGGCAACTTCATTACTTACTGCAACCAGTCGTGTGGGCGATCACACTAAACGTACAGAGCACACTAAGGTCCAAGGACTAGGCGTGATCGAGTTCCATCGGAAGTTACGGAGTATGAAAACTGTTTAATACACGGATTGGGAAACAATGAATGAATGATTCAACATCTATACAGTGGGTGAACTGTTTACGATGATCGAGTAAGAATGGCCGAATTACATAACAAATAAGGGCAAAACTAAACAACCTTTCTAGAATCTGAGAAAGAACACTATGGATGAAATTTTCACATAAATCGTGTAATCTTAAATGGGTATTACCTCTGAAATCACACACATTACCACAGTACAGTACGTATTGATGCAAGATGTTTCAGGCAAAATTAAAAATTCATCTGTTCAATATCACCAGAAGGGTGCAAACACCCAAGAGTATGTAGTCTAGCCTAATAGAACAGTAGCTAAGTGAGGACCGCTCATGCTCCTCGAAGGCTCAAGCTGGGGATGTCAAAATGCGTCTGGATGTAACTAAGATGAGAATAAAGGAGAGACATGTAGTATGTTTGAAGAAAGGATCCTGGGTGCTCTGGATCGGAGTGAAACAAAGCTCAAGCTCAAGGGTAAAGGTGAAAAATGGTTTGGGAATGTCTTAGGGATAAAGGGCTGGTGTGAAGGCGAGAGCTAAGAATGGGGTTAGCAATAATAATCAAGCAGGATTTGTGGAATGTGTTAAAGTGTAGGGAAGTGAGCTCCAAACTGATATGGGTAAAGATGAATGTGGGCTGTGAGAGATGGGTGACTATCAGTGCGTGTCAGCAGTTTTGATGCTAGAGATCGGGTAATAGTGATAGTTGATTTAAATGCGAAAGTAATGTGACAATTGAAGGTATAACTGGGGGACATAGGGTACTCAGTGAGGTGGAGAGAAATGGTGAACAGGTTGTGGAGTTATGTGCTGAGAAGGTCTGTTGACAGGGAATACCTGGTGGAGGGAACGATATGAATGAGAAGAGGGCGTTAAAAGTGAACTTGGAAAAAGAAACGTGTGAAGAAATATCAGGACAGATTGGGTGTAGATTGGCAAAAAGAGAGTAAATGAGGCAACGGGAGTGGGTGAGGAATGGAAGGTATCTAGGAAAGCAGCGCTGGCATGTGCTAGAGAAGTATTTGACAAGCTAAAGAATGGTACGAAAGGGTAATGTGATGTAGGATGAAGTAACGTAGTTAGTGAGAAGAGAGGTGTAATGGCAGTATTTACAAGGAGTACAAATGATTGGAAGATGTACAAGAGAAAGCGACAGAAGGTAAAGCGGAAGGTGCAGGGGTTGAAAAAGAAGGCAAATGAGAGTTGAGGAGAATGATTACCCTTAAACTTCAGGGAGATGTTTTGGAATGTTAATAGTGAGGAAAGCAAGAAAACAAATGGTAACATCATTGAAAGGGCCAAATGGGTTAGTGGCAACAGGGAGTGACGAGTTGAAGGGGAGACAGTGAGTTGAGTATTGCCGAATGTGTTTGACGATAAGGTGGTAGATGAGAGGGTGTTTGGGTTGGTGAAGTGTGCAAAATGAGGAAGTCATGGAAAGTGGTTTGGTAACCAATACACCATGAGGGTCTATTCATAATGAATGCATTGAACAGAAAGCCAGTTCTGATTCTAGAGTCAAACAGTGCAAGCCAATTCTGTTAATGAATCCATTATGAGCGTATCTTTCCCTCATTCACCTAGAGACGTATCACAACAGCAGTCACTGTTTTTCTTTGAGGGTTAGTGTCCATAGTGCTGAGGCTAAGGAGAGCCCATCGGTGATTTCCCTTATGAAATGTGACTGTATATACTCATTATTCCTCATCTTGAAAACAGTTAAGCTTTGTTTGTAATGATGCGTACGAGTTGGTCTTGGGCTGTTCACAATGATCTCCAGGCACTTATTTTTCAGTACCAAGAACCTGCAATCCAATATGACATAGATCAATTTTAGCAATGGACAGTGTGAGGTTAGGAAGGAGAATTCAAATTTGTTTTCCTTAACATTACATGGAAGGCCCTGAAAACCCCGAAATCGTAAAAATCTACCAAACTTTTTGAAAACGAACTTGGAAAGTCTTACCCCAAACAACCCAAACATGGTGATTCAGAGCCAAAAAGTATACAATTTGTGGGCACCAACGATCTCCGAGAACGACAAATCTATACCTCCAAGGAAAATCTCATAGAAAGAACTAATCTATTTGAGGAAAAACTACAAAAAACAATCAGATTCGCTTTCTCTTTAGCGTAATCAACATCACATCAACCAAGAGCACGGGAAGTCTTTGTTTCCTCTGAGCTGAGGGACCTAGTCACCCTGTCCATGCTTTTGCTAATATTCATATTTGTATGTAGCTAACGTATTATCTGCAAATGCAACTATAAAGCAAAAAAAAGGTTTTACTTGCATACCTTACGCAAATTTTCTTTGAAGTAAAAAACTAAAAATGTAATATATAATACCAAAACACTAATCTTTAAGAAGACTACAATGGATATATTTTTCATTGGTGTCAATTTCCTTCACACTTCTTGAATAACCTGTGGTCCACCGCCCGGTGGATGTATTTTTGATCGCCAAAGTGGCGACGAAATTAAAATGTCTGTGTTTGAGGAAGACAAATCAATAGATTTGATGACAGCTTACCCTGAGAGCGATATCTGATCCGTTTTAGATGCTGGCTCAGGTGATAGATGGCACAAAGACAACTGGCTTCCTATCTGCTATGGTGGTTCTTTTGTCTTGACAGCTTCGTAAAGTAAGAGATGGCTGCGCCAGCATGACATGGGTTCAAGTGGATGGAAATGCTGTTCTGTCTTCAAAATACAAAAAAAAAAAAAAAAAAAAAAAATTACACAAACGTCTGAAATTAAATGGATTTCCAAGATTCCAAAAAGCAGTTAACTGTTGCAGTAATACTTAGATATTGCGTCATAAAGTGGCTGCAGACCTATGTATTCTTATGCTCATACATTAACAAGTTTTCAAGTTCCTCCGTGATATAAACACTTATAGTTAGAATGTAAAAAAGATTGGAATTTAGAAATATTTCAAATTTCCTTCGTGAACAAATTCTCAATAAAAAGGAAAATTTCTTCGGTTCTTAAAAGAAAAAAAAAATCTTCCAACTTTTTCATCAGCTTACGGCCCTCTCTGCCAGTATCAATTGAGCTACCCTAGCCTTTCCTAACCTACGGTAGCCTATCCTAGGATAATATATGTGACTTATAAAACCCACTAAACTTTAGAAAAACAAATTTGATCCAACGAAAACCACACTGCTGACAGTTGTGCAGCTATGCAGGCTCTTTGTGTTAGACATAAGGGCAACCAAATAAGCTCAGACCTTAATGTGTGCCAATTTGCCATGTTAGGTTTGGCATGGGCTCTTGCCAATGATAGCCCGTTCTCAGGGTGTCATTACCGGCACAGGATGGGTGTGTTCTCCGGGCGCCATTTCTGGCAGAGTTGGGTGAATGAATTTTTCCTTTTTTTCTTTTTACGTGTGTGTGGATTTGTGCTGGGTAAGATGCCATGAACCGAACACGTTCCTGCACGAGAGGATGGTCTGCAGTTATAACAACGTTATCATTTCAGACGGTGAGGCAAGCAGGAGAGATGGATACACACGTCACTCCAAAATCCAATGAGTCTTTTTTTCTATCAGGTGTGAAATCAAAGTCTGTTACGTATATAATTGCCATGTATACGGTACAAACCACATGTTAAATATTTTGACACCCGACGAATCCCCGCCAAACCTGGTAAAACTGACTGATGAACAGCTGGACAAGACTCCATATAAAGTTTACATCCTCTTAAAATGAGAGAGGGAGATAGATAGATAGATAGATAGATAGATAGATAGACAGAGAGAGAGAGAGAGAGAGAGAGAGAGAGAGGGAGAATGATACTGAAGAAATCAACTGAGCCTACGTTGCACGTCAGTTTCCTGGTGGCTCCACTACAGAAGAGTATCTTGGCCAAAGCCGAACGGTTAAATAACTAACACACCGACATACCCAGTACAATCTAGTGGTACTGTAAATGTCATACATAGGCGAGCACAACAGTCAAAGTTGCTTGCAGTGTACATGGCATCCACTATCTGTCCCTGGGACAACCACAACTGAAGACAGCTGTTCTAGACAGTTATCACCCGTACAAAAGAGATGAAGATCACGTTGTAGACAATTGTGTACACCAAAGCTTACTCCATTCAGGAGTGACTTTACATTCTACCCCAGAAGCTGTATAGCATGTACACTAAAGCTTCAACCAGTCAGTGCCTTTTTTTTTTTTTTTTCTGTTCGCTGCGGCTGGGGCGTATACGGCTCGGGATTCTTCCTCTTCATTGCGGTTTGGTCGTATACATGCAGCCATTAATGCTTATACCGGTATCTCATGCATCGTTTCCAGACACTACAGCAGTTTTGGTGCACGAGACCGGGTATTAGTGATGGGTGATTTAAATGCGAAGGTGAGTAATGTGGCAGTTGTGGGTATAATTGGTGCACATGGGGTTTTCAGTGCTGTGAATGGAAGTGGTGAAGAACTCGTGGATTTGTGTGCTGAAGAAAGACTAGAGATTGGGAATACCTGGTTTGAAAAGAGAGATATTCACAAGTATACGTATGTGAGTAGAAGAGATGGCCAACGGGCATTATTGGATTATGTAATAATTGATAGGCGCGTAAGAGAGAGACTTTTGGAAGTGAATGTTCTGAGAGGGGCAGCTGATGGGATGTCTGACCACTATCTTGTGGAGGCGAAAGCGATAATTTGTAGAGGTTTTCAGAAAAGAAGAGAGAATGTCTGTGTGAAGAGAGTGGTGAGAGTAAGTGAGCTTCGAAAAAAACTTGTGTGATGAAATATCAGGAGAGATTGAGAGTAAAATGGCAAAAGGTGAGAGCAAATTAAGTGAAGGTAGTGGGTGAGGAATGGGATGTTTTTAGGGAAGTAGTAATGGCATGTGCAGGAGATGCAAGTGGCATGAGAAAGGTGCGAGGTGGGGATATTAAGAAGGGTAGTGAGCGGTGGAATAAAGAAGTAAAGTTCTTAGTGAAAGAGGAAAGAGTAGCGTTTGGACGATACTTTCAAGGAAGGAGTGCAAGTAACTGTGAGATGTATAAGAAAAATCGGCAGGAGGTCAAAAGGAAGGTGAAAAGGTTGTAAAAGAGCCCAAATGAGAGTTTGGGCGAAAGAGTATCGTTAAATTTTAGGGAGAATAAAAAGATGTTTTGGTGGCAGATTGGATGGTATTGCACTTAGATTTATTAAGAAAGGGGGTGACTGTGTTGTTGATTGGTTGGTAAGAATATTCAGTGTGTGTATGGATCATGGTGAGATTCCTGAGGATTGGTGGAATGCATACATAATGCCATTGTACAAAGGCAAAAGGGATAAAGGAGAGTGTTCAAACTACCGAGGTATAAGTTATTGAGTTCTTCTGGAAAACTGTATGGGAAGGTATTGATTGAGAGAGCGAAGGCATGTACAGAGCATCAGATTGGGGAAGAGCAGTGTGGTTTAAAAGTGGTAGAGAATGTGTGGATCAGGTGTTTGCTTTGAAGAATGTATGTGCCAAATACTTAGGAAAAAAGATGGATTTGTATGTAGCATTTATGGATCTGGAGGAGACATATGATAGGGTTGATAGAGAGGCTTTGTGGAAGGTCTTTAGAATATATGGTGCTGGAGGTAAGCTGCTGGAAGCAGTGAGAAGTTTTTGTTAAGGGTGTAAGGCATGTATGCGAGTAGGAAAAGAGGAGAGTGTTTGGTTCCTAGTGAAGGCCGGTCTGAGGCAGGGGTGTGTGATGTCTCCATAGTTATTTAATTTGTTTATGGATGTGGTGGTTAGGGAGGTAAATGCAAGAGTTTTGGGGAAAGGGGCGAGTATGCAGTCTGTTAGGGATGAGAGGGCCTGGGAAGTGAGTCAATTATTGTTTGCCGATGATAAGGGCACTGGTGGCTGATTCGAGTGAGAAACTGCAGAAGTTGGTGACTGAGTTTGGAAAAGTGTTTGAAAGGATACTGAGAGTAAATATGAATAAGAGCAAGGTTATTAGGTTCAGGAGGGTTGAGGGACAAGTTATTTGGGATGTGAGTTTGAATGGAGAAAAACTGGAGGAAGTGAAGTGTTTTAGATATCTGGGAGTGGACTTGGCAGCGAATTGAAACATGGATGTAGAAATGAGTCATAGGGTGGGGAAGGTGGTGAATGTACTGGGAGCGATGAAGAATTTGTGGAAAGAGAGAACGTTTTCTCGGAAAGCAAAAATGGGTATGTTTGAAGGAAGAGTAGTTCCAACAATATAGTATGGCTGCGAGGCATGGGCTATAGATAGAGTTATACGGAGAAGGGTGGATGTGTTGGAAATGAAATGTTTAAGCACAATAAATAATGTGAGATGGTTTGATCGAGTAAGTAATGTAAGGGTAAGAGAGGTGTGTGGTAATAAAAGAGTGTGGTTGAGAGCAGGAGGGGGTGTGTTGAAATGGTTTGGACATATGGAACGAATGAGTGAGGAAGGGTTGACAAAGAGGATATATGTGTCAAAGGTGGTGGGAACAAAGAGGAGTAGAAGATCAAACTGGAGGTGGAAGGATGGATTGAAAAGGATTTTGAGCGGTCGAGGCCTGACCATGCGTATGGGTGAAAGGCGTGCACGGAATAGAGTGCAATGGAACGATGTGGTATACTGGGGTCGAAATGCTGTCAATGGACTGAACCAGGGCATGTGAATAGTCTGGGGTAAACCATGGAAAGGTCTCAGTGGCTTAGATGCGGATAGGGAGCTGGGGCTTCGGTGCATTACACATGACAGCGAGACTTACTATGAGCGAATGTGGCCTTGTTCGTCTGTTTCCTGGCGGTACCTCGCTGACACGGGGTGCCGATGCTGTATCCTGTGTGGCGGGGTGGCGTCAGGTATGGACGGAGGCGAGCAGATATGAATGTGTTCATGTATATATGTGTATGTATATGTATGTATATATGCATATGCTGGTATGCATAAATATGTATTGTGCACACATATGTATGTATGTATATATATCTGTATATAAGTGAATGGATCTTTCTTTGTCTGTTTCCAGGCGCTACCTCGCTATCGCGGGAAACAGCGATCAGGTATGATATGAATTAA
>JAYMFT010010939.1:0-16877 GCA_038088735.1 Panulirus argus
CCTGGATGTGGAAAGGGAGCTGTGGTTTCAGTGCATTACACATGAGAGCTAGAGACTGAGTGTGAGCGAATGTGGCCGTTTTGTCTGTCTCCTGGCGCTACCTCGCCGGCGCGGGGGATGGCAATGCTAATTCCCGTGGGGCGGGGTGGCATCACGAGTGGATGGGGGCGAGCAAGTGTGAATATGTACATGTGTATATGCATGTGTATGTCTATATATGTATATGTTGGTATGTATATATATGTACTGTGCATATATGTGCATGTATGTATATATGTGGGGGATGAGTCTTTCTTCGTGTGTTTCCTGGAGCTACCTCGCTGACGCGGGAAACAGCGATCAAGTATAATGAAAAAAAAAAAAATATATATATATATATATATATATATATATTGAATGCTGACCTCTATTACAGATTATCCATAAATTTTCAATATGTTTCATCTTGTTTCTCACCATAATAATATCTGTTTCTCATTTCGAGACATCTTCACAAGTAATTTTAGTGCCAGATGGTGTAGTGACCTGTTCCACGGGCCGTAGGTTCCTCACTGAAGTTACAAACGCGGGGAATCTGCTTTTCAGCCTCCTCCTCCTCCGGGTGTTCTGGACGCTCTGCCTGGTGCCTGATCAGGCAAACAATGCACAGAACCGGTAAAAGGCGAACGCAATTATGTATTCATTGATAAGGCTTTCGAATTTAAGTCTGGGGAAACCATTCTCACTCTTAACAAGTCGCTAATGCGTCTTCAACTGGAATATTGTGTTCAGTTTTGGTCATCCTTCTTGAGGAAGGGAAGGGCGTAGAATGTGGAGAGTACAGGGGCAAACCACCAATATGATCCCCGGACTGAGAAACATATCCTGTGAGACCCGAATTAGCGGCTCAGAATTATTCATCTTAGAAGAGAGAAGGTTAAGAGGTATTTTGAATTATCAAAGGCTTCGGCAGTCTGAATTAACACACTACTTAAGGAGAGTTTCGTCTGATTTCACTCGTAGTAGGGGATATAAACTCGTGGGCAAACGTTTTTCCTCGAATGAGGCAAAGTACATTTTCTTCAGCAGGATTCTTAACCTACGGAATGATTTACGAATTACAGTAGTTAAAAGCAGTGCCATAGTTATGCTTAAGCTTATACCTGATAAATATTTCGCTTCAGATCCACGTCTGACACTAAACGCGCCTCCTTAGTTGCATGAAAATTTTACAGGCCTTTTCATCCTAATCCTACCACACTGATCTATGAGTCTGTTCTCTTCCACTATCATAAACAGCCTCGTTCGCACCCAAAGGTCTGTTTGAATTCCTTTGTGTGGGTTCACTCCATGCCCACCACACGATAACCTCCCATTACATGCACCCGACATGACCGAGACGAAACCTTGATCAATTCTCCTCTCGAGCACGGCGGTGCGACCCCTGGGTACAATGACCTGGTCTCTGACCTCACTCATGGGCGTGGGTGAGTATCCAGTAAGACAAGCGAGTGTGCCACAGGTGCAGCGGAGGTGTGAAGTCCGAGCCGTCCCTGACTACATATGTAGGTAACGACCACTTCACACTCACACCTCAAGAACATTTAATTTCTCACATCTGCAGAAAAAAAAATCAATCTCTTGTTCACACATCTCCAGCGTGACACTCACAGCTGTTCCATCAAGTTCAACGAGGCAGAAACGGACGGTTTCATTTCTCTTTATCACAAGACTGACCCGGAACTAAAGAGGCCACGGAACTAGCCAGTATAAAACCAGGACGAACGTTTCGTGCGGCTGTGTCGTATCGCTCAGTACATGACATTTACTCAACCACCTCATCCCGCAGGAAATGTCGGGCAAGTAAGGCAAGACATTCGGTACGTATGTTTCTTTGATACCGGCTCACGTTGGGTTGCACACAATACGTTTATCTGCCGTCTATTCCTGTCCTACCACGAATCCACACTCGACCCTGCTGTAAACAAGGCCCGTGTCTGCTCTGAGGGAACGAGTCAGTCATCTCGACGTACAAAGAAACAAGTATAGAGGAAACAAATGCCCTCAAGTCCCGGATATTGCCACCCACAGCAAGACGTGTTCCAGGCAAGCTGCCACGACCAATGGCGTCCCACCAACGACCTGGACGCCTGACAAACCAGGACCAATAGTGTCGCTCCGGGAACCCTCGCCGACGGCCAGGAGAACGACTGACGGCAACATCCTGTCTGGGGCTCTCCACTTCCACCTGGATGAACCTAATCAAAGCGCAGGTGGAGGGGTGGCGGGGTATTGCCTAACACAGGCCGTCCCTCTGTCGCTTACCTCATCCTCATTACAGGGAAACTCTACTGGTTTACGAGATGTTAGTTATGTACATGCGTCTGCTAGCGTCAACGTCTGTGTCAGTCTCTATACATGTGCAGACTACCTGGTAAATGTGTATAAATGTGTATAAAGGTGTGTAATACCTGTGTGTATATATGCGGAAAGTACTGAGCAATTTCATGTACCTGTATGCTATTAGCACTGTCAGTGTGTAGCGAATTAACATATATACATACGGAAGTACAAAAACTGAGCATGTACGCATTCAAGCATGTATCAGGCACGTATACATGTATACAAAGAAAACACTCATACACACGAGTTTGCTATGTTGTATACGTGCATGCCTTCATTTCTAAGATTAGGTTGATAATAAAATATCACTTTTGCCATATCAATATTTTGATAAAATCTGATAACTTATTTATTTGTAATCTTACTTTCGTTAGCATTATTTTTCATTTTACTCTCAGAATTACCCTCTCTGTTTTCAGGGGTCCCTGGAGTTTGGCGACACTTGGACAACAATGTCAGCAGCACGCAATACCACTCACGGGCACCGGTGTCCACAACCAGGCCAGGCCTCCCACAGGGGATTGATCTGTGCCGGGAAAACCCCGGCAAGTTTATTGTGCACCCCATACTCATCCCGTGAGCGGTAGCGCAAAAAGATTACAGGGGTCACAAAGGGTCTTAGTCAGACCCCAGTGGGTTGATATTACGTGCATTACATAGTTACATAGTTTCATATGTTGAGTTCTACCTGCTAGATGCAAAAAAGTGGATACAAACTTAAAATTTCAGGTATCTTGTCATTAAGAATAAGGTGATGTGACATTTCTTGCAGAGGGGAGAACTATGCCAACCGGTTTTCACGAGATGAAACACTTGCCTTATAAGACTAAGACATGTGTTAGTGCTGAGGATAAAGTTTGGCTATGGAAGGAAAACAATAAACATCAAAAGGCAAACATATGAGTTGCCCCCTTCACACTTATGTCTGTGGAACGCTGTGACCTGTCGGGGGGCGTGTGACCTGACGGAGGGAGGAGGCACGCCAACTAGTTCTCCTGGGAACTAACATGACCATTACCCCATAAATAACCCAATTAGTGCAACACATGAACCCTTGTATTGAAGCAGTAATGAGCACACGTGTTCTCTATCACCTCGTTTGGCTCGAAGTCTCCCATTATTCATCGGTAACCTGAGCTGCCGGGGAGTCTTGCGTTACCCAAACACACGCTCCAACAGCCCAACTTCTCGGAAAAATGAGGCGCTGGGAAAACTTCGGCTCGGCGGACCTGGAAACTAACTTTGGAATATCAGTGAATTTGTTTCGGAATGACTGTCATGTGTGGAGGAAGGATGAACGAGAAGACGAATCTTGGTTGCCTGGGAAAGTCACGTGAAGTTTTCATAATACCTGTTAATTTATGCAAGAGTCATACCAACTATTATGTTAATTAACACCACACTCTTTCTTCACCGTCACAGCCCTCCCTACTACGCATCTTCATCACAGAACTGTTAATAATTATCTACATCACGCAAGTCCAGTATATATACATTCTCCACACAGTACTCTATCACTGCACAACAAATTCAGAGACATTACAAAGTTAATTTCGATGCGCCCTAAAAACGGAGTGTCATCGATGCGTTACACCGTGTGAGGAGGGAGGCACACAAGGTGCGTGTGGTGTGGAGGAGTGGATGGGGCGGGTGTTGTTGGTGGGTGGGTCCACCTCCTGATGATCCCAACAGTCAAGTGGCACCATCGGTATGTACCAAGCTACCTGCTCACTCCAGAGGGCCGCCCCACATCCCACTCTGTATGCACCCCTCACCCCAGGTATAGGCTAACAAGAGTGAGGTAATTGTGGGCGCGGGTCGTGTGCGCCCCGCGGCGGGAATACACAAGCACTCGCAGGATCCGGAGGCGGGGGAGGGGGAGCTATCCGCGGGCCTGCCTTGCTTACCTCAGTATTACCGCACGGCTCATGTACGTACAATGGTCACATTATACACGAGGAGCCCCTGAGATATGCTGGGACAGCTGCTTCGTATGCTGTCACCGTTCACCGTCCCTGCAGGGTGTTTAGCCCCGTGAGACGGCCGGGGCGTAAATAAAAATGCTAACGATCATGGATCATTAGGCACTGGGGAGGGTATGGGGGGGAAGGGGGGACAAGGTCAAGCAACACACACACACAGGCCGCTGTATGAGGGCCTCCTTCTTCACTACAACACCACAGCCAACACCCGTGTCCTCCACACACACCGCTATCCTCTACCTTATACATCATACGCCAGCCCGGGTCATCCTGTCCGCTTGAGACGACCTCGCACAACTCTCTAGGGTACGAAATTTCGCTCAGCGACACACAGGAAAGCTGCACCGCACGCACACACGCACACACACACACACATACACACACACACACGCGCGCGCGCGCAAAATCCTACAATACAACAATCTTACAGTGCCTACAATAAAACAGTGTGACATCCTCTATGTCTTACGTTCTCACTCACTGACACAAACCTTCAGGGCTGGGGTTGCCATCTCCTCCGTACGCGCGCCATACGCCTCATCTTAACCCATTTTCCACTTCTGATCTTCACACCAGCCCTCTTCCCAAGTCTTCTCTCAGTATCAACATCTTTTAACACTGTAGCGTCCAACATCCCAGGCATTATGGGCAGCTAAGCATCTCAATATTCCCGCCTTTCTTTGCTGAAGTCCTTCTCGAAACTTATATCTCACCTCTCTCGGAAACCCAAATAATGACGTTCTCACTCGACTCTTTCATATCTCCAACCATACGTAATCCTGACTCTCACATCTGACGGTACTACAGATGTCTCTCCTAATGACAACGCAGCTCCTTTGGTTCTTGTTTTCCTCTAATTCCACCTCATATGACAACTTAAACCTCACCCCTTGATGTTCCTGTCACTAATCCCATGTCCCTCACTGTAATCTCTTTTCTTACAGTCCAAAATGCACTTCTCTCACTCTGAACACGGGTGAGGCGTATGGTCCAGTGTCATCTATCCTCGTGTTCTGAAGGAGTATGCCTTTGACCCTACGCCTGAGCTGGCTCACCTGTTCAGCTTCCGTTTAAACCAAAACATTTCCTTCTCCTTAGGAACCTGCGTAGACGCAACCTCCCCAAAGCAAGCTAACCCTTCGGACCCTTCCAGCTTTCGTCCTGGTGTTTTGACGTGTTTACAGAGTCACTGAATCTCTCCTCATCCCAGAACATCTCTAATCTCAGTCTTCTCTTTGATCACCAGTATTTCTTCCGTAAGGCAAGAAACACAAGTGACTTTGTTCTCTCAGATCTTGGTAATGTCTCGTTATCATCTCTCAGAGACTATGATGAGTCTCATCTCCAAGCTCTTCTCTTACGGTTTTCCTCCTACACCTTGGTCGCTAGTTACCACGTTACCCGTGTGGCCGACACGTCTCAGTGTCTGCTGACGCGTCAACCTCTCCCTCCTTCCCTATCATCAGAGGTGTCCCTCAGGTTTTCGTCCTGTCTCCTATACTCTTCCTCCACTCATACACCGATGACTCAACGTCGCATTCGTCCACTTCCCTTTAGGGACAGATCTGAACAAACCATGTAAGAAATGTCATTTCCCTCACATCCGCTCCATCCTCTCTCTCTCTCTCTCTCTCTCTCTCTCTCTCTCAGTCGTGTCTCGACACATCATCTGTATAAGTCAGGCCTGGACAGTATAACTCTGTGGAGTTGGCGCATCCTGGTCAAGTCAGATGCCTCTAAAACCTGATTTCTGCCTATCTCTCTCTCTCTCTCTCTCATAAGATCCCTTCAGCTTTCCCTAGACCTGTATTTCCACCACTCATCACAATAAAAACTTGTTTTCACCGTAAAACCTAACCAATCCTGGAAACCCCAAATTACACAGATACCTAAGTCTGCGTCATAGATTTCTATCCAAATGCCGTAAATTTCTCTCTTCTGAGCGGCTGCTCCGATTATACAATGAACTGACCTGTCCTGTTAGGTAGCACGGCTCTCACATTTGGGGAGGTTATAGCTCTATATACTTACTAGATACAGACAAGTCTTAAGCCGTCCGTTGTATCAACTCTCCCAGTCTGAACCCTTCACTGAACTTCGGAGAGTTGGTTCACTTTCCCACATCCCGCGCGAATTACTTTGGTTTCTGCTTCTGGTAGATGGCTGCTAGTGTGTCCCTAAGTAATAACTGGCAAAGTTAATCCGTCCCATGATTACTGTGTGGCTGCTGCCAACTCTAGGGTGGATCGATGTGATATCTATTTCTTTCACTACACGGCGAAACTTTGGAAGTCTTTAACCCCCCCCCCCCTCACGTGTTTCCTAACAAACACCATCTGCTCGTTTTAAGAAAAGAAGATTTTGCACTTCTTCCAAAACCCTTTTCCCTTTTTTTCTCTCTTCTCTTATTTCTACCTCTCTTTAACCTTTTCATATCTTACCCTAGGGTCTAACTTCGATATGGAATTGTCTGTGGGGAAAAAAAATTATGGTATCATAAGAATTTATAAGTTTAAACTTAATATGTATATAGTTCTCCTAGTTTCCCAGAGTATAACTAACACTGACAACCTTAAGACAGACCAACCTCCGGCAAACCTAAACCTATACACGTCCCCACACGGTAACGGTCGGGTAACCTCGTCAGGTGGGTCTCCCAGGCAGGACTGGTTGGTCTCTTGCACACACGGTAGCACCCTGGGAGTCACATATGAAGACGATGCCTCTCATATGACTCTGGTTTAGGACGTAACTGGCAAATTATTGCCCGTGATCACTGTCTTCCATGGGTGAAACAAATCCTAGTGCTTTCGTATCTACAAATCGGATGACACAGTCGGCCATTCTGGGTATGTCATAAAAAGCATGCGATGACCATCATGTCCTTTATGACACCTCCAGCATGTTCTACACAGGTACAGTACACACATGGTATGGATGTCCGCTCCCTACACCACCATACACACACTCAAAATTCAGTCCTACACTACTACACTGCCCCTCTGTTAAATAATAATAATAATAATAATAATAATAATAATAATAATAATTGTGATAGCAGTAGTAGTACTAACGAGATCGCCCAAAAGAACAAGAAGCGCTCGACCTTCAAAGCGTAATGGCAACAGATCCGGAACGGTACATAAATAATTCAACTTTCCTTGACATTGGAAGCGTCTCCACGTGCAGCATCAGTAATCAAGAAAAACAATGGGTCGCGCTCTCATGTGTCCGTGAACCAGTCTTACGGCACACAGACACCAGGCGGAGGTTGACAGTGAAACCAAAAATACTCCTTAAGGGCAAGTCGTGCTGCAGTGCTCAAAGGTCGTACCGTCTCATGCTTAAGGATCGTACCGTTGTGATGCAACACTAGCGTGTCCAAAAGTGGGTAGCACGTCACCTGGATCTGGTCCAGCAGGCCCGCTGCTCATGCCTGAGTCCCAGACATTACCAGGTACCGGCTGGCGGTAGACCCACAAGGCGTGCTGGCCGGGGTGTGGGGGGACAACTAGCCAAAAGGCTACACCAGCCACAGGGGCTACACCACTCTGCCACACCACCACCATGCGACATGCTCCTCACAGCAATAACCACCAGGAAGTGATCAGGTTTAAAAAAAAAAATCGTAAGCATTCTTTGCAAGTCATGCTTTGCTAATGTTTTTCTTTATCTTAGTTATCTTCGATCGTTGTCAGAACAACAGCGCTTCCATAATTCATACATCGTCGTATCAACAGTTAACGGTGGTGTGTGAGGGGAACGCCAGTACCACGGACCATACGTGGTCGGACGGTTCTGACGTCGTTACCTGCAGAGGAACCAACATACGACCACGTCCGCTGCACACACACTGTGCCGCCCGTCCTCCGCACAACGCCCACGCTCGCTGAGCCACCACTACCACGCGCTCCTGCTATCCCTTGCAGAGTCGTCGTCAACATGAGGCCCGGCATACTGCAGGTGAGGCAGAAGCTTCAACAAGTAAACCTATCAGTCTTTGGAACGTCCATCGGGAACATGAGGCTCTGCGGCGGAACGTTTAAGACGACTCCCCGGGATGTGCCCAGTTGATAGGCTGTCTATCTGTACAACGTCCTTACAGCCAACACCCTGTTGTAGCAGTGTTAAGATACACCGATGACTTGGTAATATAATCCGAAGGTACTGCCACCCCTGCGGATAATCTACGACAGATGAGCCTATATAGTCACAATACCTACAGACGAGGTTGCCTGCACAGAAAATCATCTTATCCAATGGTGACCTGACCAATGGAAATACTGGCCTCATATGTTCTTGAGAGTGGATTGTTTTGGCATCGGTGACCATAACAAGTATTTACTTCTAGACTTCCAATGGCAATGACTGAAGCATATCCACCTTTCTCTTCAAAACTAAGATCCATTAAATCTAGCTACAGAACCTTGTGTACTTTGCACAGTGTCTCTAAGCCACTGTTATCTTTTTTAATTTTCATTATCTTAAATTCTATTTCATTAGCTCAGATCCTTTGCTTCTGTACAAGTATAGCTAAAGCTCCTTAAACTATTTCTCATTTGGATTGTTTCTTACTGGTGGCATCAATCACAACGGGTCATAGGCTCTCTCCCATGTGCAGGTGAATATATCAACACCTGCAACAGCAGGAGTGTGTACGGTAATATTCCTCCATTCCCAGAGGCAGATGCGTATGACCTGCCTGCTTTGACGGATGCTCACTCAGTTTTAAAGAGGGCTTGACTTATCTTTTTTATAAGTTGTTTGGGAAAGGTAAAATAATATTTTCATAAATAAAGACTTGGGATTTAAATCAGCCGTTCAGGCGTTTATCAACCCAACACATGAAAGAGGAAAAGGGAAAGACGAGAGAATGAGGAAAATACCACAGCTTAGCTCTACGAGGAGACAAGGAGGCATCATGACCAGGACAATCCTCATGAGGCTGATCGCAAACTAACAATGGAAAGAAGAAGCCAATCGCATACCTAATGTGAGTGAAGAGTGGCGATGAAGATGGCACAAACGGAAAGTTTAGATGACTTAATGCCGAAGGGAATCCTCCAACTAAGAAATTCCATTTTCGTCAACAAGGCACACATTCGAAGTTCCTGGTGCACCTGTACTGTCCTGCTCTCTTACGATACACAACCGGGTACCATTTATAACCAGACGCAGAGTTTACCACAGTGATTTTCTTGTTCGTCTTTCGAGACTCCCCATACGGACAGGCTTCTAGCTGAAGACAAATGCCTGCATTAATTACTAAGAAGAAACTCAGTGTTTAACGTATTAAGAAAGGTCTAAAAATTCACCACGGGCTCTCCTGGCCATCACGAGGACTGGCAGGAAAAGGTGCGCCTGCCCTCGTCATGCACACCTCTGCTTCAGTGACTGATGACAAGCACCTGGTGTGGGCGGTGAGGCCGGCAGCAGATCCGCTCACGGACCACGATTTCTGATTATATACACAAGTATCCTGTTTGTACTGAACTGTTTATATATACAGATACTACTATAAAATAAAATCAGATTTCCATTCCATTATTATAATCATTATTACTATATTATCATCATTACTATCATTATCATTATTATCATTATTATTAACATTATTACTTTTCAGAGTGCTTCATGCGAGGCTGGCTGTTCTAGGACGCTGCTGCAGCCCTATCATCCACCACGCTGCCTCATCCACTACCACAACACAAAGACGTGCGCACCGTCACCGCCGGCGGCACAGTGCATCTGCACTGGTCTCACTGGAGCTGCACCGTTCCCACCAGTCTCCCGTGTGTGTATGCAAGAAAAACACTGTAAAGAGTGCTGACTGTGTGCCAGCACGATACCGTTCGCATGAATGACCCTTATGGGCCGGGTCAAAGGTTAAGCCATCATGATCTAATGGTCGTATTGTGCTCAGGCTCAAGGGTCGTCAGGAGAGGGGGGGGGGCGTCAGATGCTCCGAATCGTCCATCAATGGTGATGCTGTTCTACTTTTGAGAGTTCTCAGTAGCGACCCGGTCAACCTCAGGCTACAGCTTACACATTCACACTCGCTGCCACTCCACCTAACCTCACTCACTCGCTAGAACTCGCTCGCTCGAGCTCTTACTCACTGAATCACTCAAGCACTCGCTCAAACTCCCTCATGGAACTCTTTATCTCACCTACTCACTCATCTCACTTAAATTCAAGTTCCCTCACTTATATCAATGAATCGTTCAGTGATTCCCTTTCTCATTCAAACAGTCACTAATACTGACTCTCAGGGACAATGATTCCCTTATTCGCGTACCCACTTAACTGCTATATATATATATCTAAATCCTCGCACTCTTAAACCATTAACTTTGAGCATAAAAGAAAACAAACCGATTCCGTTTGCATTTCTATGAGCACCACAGATCGCTGTACTTATCGGTACAGTACGGACGGTTAGGCAGTTCTGCACTTGTGAGGTCATTTCTTTTCGAGTTTCTGTATAACACAACTTGCAAAACTTTTGGATACTGTCGACATTCACGAGTTACCCAATTCCACTCATCTGCTCCTTACATGATGTAAGAACGTTTTTTCTTGCTCCGTTTATTGTTATGGTATCTAGTGGCAAAATTTATCTTTGAATCGTTCGTAAAATTGTTTACTGCTGCTGACTTTCTTAAACTGATTCAGAAAATCTAAGGTTGTTATCAAGACACCCATTACTCTTCTCTCTTCAATGGTTCGTTAATTTATGGCCATTTACTTTTCACTGTAACTCAGCTCTATTAATTCTGGTATCATTTTTGTTACCCTCCTCTGTCAGTTCTTTGAGCGTCCTTAAGTTCGGTAACCAGAGACACATTCTAATTTTGGCCTATTTTATACTATAAATACTTTTCTGAATATTTTCTTATCCATGTACCGGTATTCAAATGCAATTAAAATATTTACCAGCAATCCTCATCACTCTTTATTTCCCTTGTGACCCTGGAATCATCCGCAAACATCCAGGTCAAATCCGACAGCTAAGAAGATCAAGAAGAGCATTGGTCTCAGAATGAAGCCCTGCGGCACACCATGAGTGACCCGACCCCATTTCGATACATATCTGTGTATGTGTGTGACACACACACGGTTCAGTATATGAGCAGCTAAGGAAGATATATACCCAAACAAGATAAAAATAAGGAAAATAATACGCGTATCCGTCTCTCTTTTACAAGCCAAAACAGCTGAGGTAACAGGAGGGAGGGTATTGGCAGGGAAGAGCTCGTAACAACATCCAGCTCCTCCTCCTGTGCAAGGCGCATACCTTTCTCCTTAGTGATCTTGAAGACATGCAGAGAAGCGCCTCCTCGCCAGTATCCGCCAGAACCATGGGGAAGAGGGGAACTTCCCACAACATCCGGGCGGTTACCGTGACGAGGGACTTCCAACCAGGAAAGATATGCGGCGACAGGCAGTGTGGGGCTGCGACGGTAGCTGTGTGGTTATGTGATTCATCTGCAGTGTTGGGGAGGCTTGGCCTACCCTAATCTCACCTAACCCTGGCTGCCAGCCCGCCCACCACTCCTAGCTACCTAACCAGCCCTTAGCCAAACAGGCCACCCGTCCCTGACTGCTTTACTAGCCCTCAGCCTGACCAAAGCTTGATGCCTCGCCAGCCCTCTCCTTCAAACACGTCTCGTTCAGGTCAACAGGCTTCACTAACTCTTTCCCCTCATCCTCGTCAACACCCTCCACCAATAAAAAGTGTAATCCATTCCAACAAACCGCTTCCAAACAAACCTATTAATTACTACAGACACACACGTGCGTCACACCAATCTTTAACAAAGGATCCCGGGAAGTTCCCCTGACATATATGCCGGTGAGATCTGTAACATACTGGAGAGGGAAAAAAAAGGAAAAAAAAAAAGAAAAAAAAAAGGAGAAACTTGATGACCACTAGCGAAGGAGAAACAGCCTAAACGAGAAATAACACAAATACTGGGAAAGCAGGTCATTTGTAACAAATCTCTTAGACTTCTACGAGAGTGTGAGCTCCGTTTTAGAGAAAAAAGAAGAATGGGGGGATTGTGTGCATCTCTCCCGCCTGAAAGTATCTGACACTACATCACACATGGGGTCAGTAAAGAAGACAGGAATATACTCACCTTCGATATATATATATATATATATATATATATATATATATATATATATATATATATATATAATTACCATCGTGAAATAGAGCAAAGGACAAATGTTATAAGATCATTTTAGCAATGAGTTCTAGTCACTTGTGGCGTACCGCAGGACTCACGGTTGAGACCACTGCTCTTCTTGATCACTGCAACTGACCAGTCAAAATTTTTGGATTCATTCATAAATATGTTTACGGGTGATGCGGTGATGCCAAGGTCAAGAAGGAAGTAAATGATGATAAGGATTTCATCAACTTATAAGGGGACATAGAAAATCTCCTAAGGTGGTCCCATACATGGCTGATGAAATCCAATAAGTATATATAAAGTAAAGGAGTGAGCTGAGAAAAGAGTCTTGTGTAAGGAAATAGCTAGAGACATTGACTTTAGAACGGCAAAAGGTGAGTGTAAATGAAGCACGTGGAGTGGGTGAGGAATGGGGGATATTTAGGGAAGCACTGACGGTATGTGCAGGAGATGCATGTGGCATGCGAAAGGTGGGAGGTGGGCAGATTAGAGAGGGTAGTGAGTGGTGGGATGAAGAAGTAAAACTGCTAGGGAATGAGAAAAGAAAAACGTTTGGGCGGTATTTACAAGGAAGGAATGCAAATGAATGGGAGATGTATAAGAGAAAGCGGCAGAAGGTCAATAGGAAGGTGCAGGGGTTGAAAAAAAGGGCAAATGAGAGTTGGGGTGAGCGAGTATCAGTAAACTTTAAGGACAAAAATAAGATGTTTTGGAAGGGGGTATAAACGTGCTAAAAACAACATTAAAAAATGTGAACATCGGCAAATGGGGAAGATGGGGAAGTGGTAACAGACAGTGATGGAGCGAGGAGATGAAGTGAATATTTTGAAGGACTGTTAAATGTGTTTGATGACAGAGGGGCCGATGTAGGGTGTTTGGGTCGGGGTGGTGTGCGAAGTTGGAGAGGCACGGGGAGTGGTTTGGTTGCGAGCGTGCATAAAATGCAGATGAAGCGCTGATCAGTCTGCGCGTGCACGTGAAGTTATGTGACCGGGCATCGAATACCAACTGCTGGGAACTGAACCCCCACATAATATCTCTGGTGACGCCGAGGGTCGAACAAAAGTAGTTCTCCCTTTTGCTACGATCAGATGGACTACATACCAATCAGTACACCAGCCATCCCAGCCGATAACAGCTTCATTCTAAACGCTGCTTCGCCGAGCCAGAGGTGGCCTGACTGTGAGCCGTGACCATCAACCGCAGGAGATGGGAGCATAAGGATCGAATCTCAATGCTATCTCTTAACGGACGGAGCAACAAATTAATTTCACTCTTATGAGATAGATCGATCAAACTTTACGCTCGGGTCCAGTTCGCACACACGGCGTCATTCTGCGTTCACCGCTGTTTGTTAAGTCAGACCTAAGGTGAAGACTTAGGGCCGTTCGTCCGATCCTCGTGGAACACAGCATTCCCTCTACAGCAAGGAGTCTACGTTAGATGGAGTTAGGTTTGACCTGGCGCGGGTTCCACCGGCCTTTGCCACCAATGATGGTTGTCCAGCCTGACGCCCACCCGGCGGCCATCCCAGCCTAAGGCCTCTCCTGAGGCCTCCCGCCCGCCTCCCTTAGGCTGGGTGACAGCAGCACCTCCATACCTTAGCGACACACGACTCTCCCGCCTGTCGGTGGTGCTCGCGGCCTCTGTGACATGACCTCAACAACTGGTTGCCTCGGCTTCAGTAACACATCCTGTGATATCTCTCCTGAGACGCGACAACCTCATTAGCGACAAACCAATATATGTATTAGCAGTAATCATTCTCCCTCACCTATGATATACTTAAGACCGATAAATCATTTATTCCGGTTTACGATGAGTCTTTCCCGGTAGCGAGAGGCAGCCTGGTGCTGGCCTCATCACTCTATGGCTTAGGATAAACACTGGCTTCACTAACCTCAACACAGGACACGATCCTCGAGTGACTACAGTGTAGTAAGAGGCAACACCTGCTGTGCGGAGGGTCTTGCGGCCGTGGACGGAGGATGTTGCAAATGATATGGCCCTAACGGGTGTGTGTGGCCAGTGTTGTGGCCGTGAACAGTGTGCGTGACCAGCGTTGTAGGCATGAAAGGGTGTGTGTGGCCACTGGTGTGGCCAATGACGGGGTGCATGGCCAGTGTTGCGGCAGTGACGGTGTGTGTAGCCAGCGTTGCGGCCGTGGAACGGTGTCTAGTGGAATGCAACACCTGGAAGTGGCCAGGGCTGTTTAAGTCTGCCCTGCCTATCGTACAACTAATTTCTTTACATCAGCGATAATCACCACAGTGAACAAGGCGCAACGGCCTAGCCTTATGTCCAGCCACAAGAGAAAAAAGTGTTCCATGATATTTGTCTAATACTAATATTCATAAATCATTACTCAGCACTCTTGAGTTGCAGCACCCGAAAAAAAAGTTTCCTAATCAATATGCAAATTTATGTAACTACGAGTCTCAAAATATAACCTCTTCGTCAGCGACGTTGTGGATACGTCTGGTGTAAAGGTGAGGTTTCTATCATGTCTTGTTCTTGGGTCTTCGTGTCCAAAGACAGACAGACGCCATATACTTGTAAAGTGACGGGACATGAATCCCTTCAATGCCCGTCTCTGTATTTCTTATGCAATCCCTGGGTGCCGTACAGGAACTACGTACTGCATTTGTTTCACGATGTGCCATTCATAAGACGTACGCAAGGTCTTTCCTGTACACATGATCTGTTTACTCCTGAAGGTGTGCGACTTTGCACCCCAGGTAACCTAACATCAGCAGCAACAGGTAAAGGACTATCGGGCAGAGTCAGAGTCAGAGGTCCTACGGGTCTTTTAAGTGGTCAGATAAAGACAGCCTCACATTTTTGAGGCCCTGAGATCACGTTTCCTTGCCTCGCCTGAACTTCGATCTCTTCCAGAACCTTATCCAAGCTATGATGCTATAACAACCCCAGGAACAGCAATAGTAACACTACAGTCATCGTACTGAACATTGGCACAGAAGCCACGCCCCTCACATAGCTAAGGTAACTGATTGGTTCATAAACAGAGTTCGTGTTGCTATCCAGAAGGACAGGTCTGATCACAAACTGTGAACACTGTGAGTAAATGGATGGCGATACGAACACTGTATATGAACCAATCAGCTACCTTAGCTATGTGAGGGGCAAGGCTTCTGTGCCAATGTTGAGTACGATGACTATAGCAACAAGAAGACGAACAGGACCAGCTGCTTCTGGAAAGTCCATTGACGAAGGTGAAAGAAACCACGTGGGCCAATTCCAGTGCCTAGGGTGGTGTCGGCCCAGTACGACAAATGGTAACGCCTGGCCCATGACGTCGATCACCAAGGGTATTCCAAATGAAGAGCTCGAGCGATGGGCTGCAACCCAGTCTGCACGGCCCAAGGAGAGTATCAGTATGGCTCACATACAGCACCTTGACTTACATATCCCTGACAATGGCTCCGGAGGTCTGTGCCCCCAAAGCTCAGTCAAGGACCAAAGCTGCCTTGCTGGCCTTTTTCAAACCATGACCCGCAGGCCTGAATGACCACCACATCTCGGATGATCTTGTATACGTCAGGTGGGATCTGTCCAGCCACGAAACAACACAACCAGGTAAGTCGGTCTCCCTAAGAACTTTTGTTTAACAAATAAATACGTCAATGTATTGTTGGACATCTCAGATCACTACATCAGAAGATATATCAAAATGTGGTATGATTATTCCACCAATCAACTACCTCCAATAGATTTCATTGTTTCACCAGAATCAGAATTTAAGAACGTCGGTGCCAAATGACTCCATATCTAACAACCTTCAACGTTTTTTTTCTAGAGTAGTAGAAGTAAAGCGGACGGCATGAACGTCAATATTATTAAACTCGTTCTTCCGCTGTGAGAACTATGTTCTTAAACGGACAATAACAATGAGACACAGGCTTGGCAAATGTTCATCTACGGGCAATAAGGAGGCAGCCGGTGCAGGCGGAACCAATGCCAGACCATGGTCTGACCCAGGGCAGTGAATCCACCGAACTCTCCCGTTTTCTCTCGTCCAACCCTCCTCCCGATACCTTTCTTAGAAGCCAAGTTAACTTTTACATTTTTCTTTTCCCAGCCACTGCTGCGCACGCAACCCTAGCCGACCTTTCTTGCGGCAATCGGTTCCTATTGCCAAAGCTTTATATGGCGCACAGCGCGACATGAGAAGAGAAAGGAAGTCTGTCTGTGTAATGACATCAAGATGTGCCTTCTTCTGTGTGTGTGTGTGTGTGTGTGTGTAAGAGAGAGAGAGAGAGAGAGAGAGAGAGAGAGAGAGAGAGAGAGAGAG
>JAYMFT010010950.1:0-2500 GCA_038088735.1 Panulirus argus
TGCTCCTACATCTTAGGTGCTCCTACGTCCTAGGTGCTCCTACATCTTAGGTGCTCCTACATCTTAGGTGCTCCTACATCTTAGGTGCTCCTACATCTTAGGTGCCCCTGCATCTGAGGTGCTCCTTCATCTTAGGTGCTCTTACATCTTAGGTGCTCCTACGTCCTAGGTGCTCCTACATCTTAGGTGCTCCTACATCTTAGGTGCTCCGACATCTTAGGTGCTTCTAGTTCTTAGGTGCTCCTACATCTTAGGTGCTTCTACATCTTAAGTGCAAACACTTGGCCTGAATCAAGACTGATCTGGCTAGTAGCCTGCAACACCTTGCAATGAGGCAAAACTGGCCTGGCATTCAACACAGTCCCTGAGCCAAGACTTGACCAGCCTGGAACGCAGTTACAACAACAACACCGCCCGCCCCCCTCTGGACCATCGACTACAACCACGCTCACCTGCCTAATTAAACAGCAACTCTCACCCCGACAAAGTTTACCTTCCTGTTTGTAATCGCGAGTTTAATAACTTGGTTATATATGTCCATCCAAGTTGCCAAGGATAAATGTGCGTCGCTGAGGCAAAGCTGGTTGACTCTGGCTAAACACGGCGAGAGTGAGGGTGGTAAAAAATATTTTATACGACGCGGGGAGAGAGTGGTATGGGGGAGCTTGGGTGCAGGGGAGATAGGGCATGCTGGAAGAGAGGTCAGAGGGAGGAGGAAGAGGAAAAGGGACTTGCGACATGAGTGTGAAAGATACAAAGAAGAGGACGATAGGGATGAGAACTGGGCAGAACCAGGTGTTTACTTTTAAGTTTTCTGTTTAACGTAAACAAAAAGTTGACTGTGACGCAGGGATGATGAAGGGAAGGGGGAAGCTGTGTACTGTTTGCGTAGAGTCACTGATTGGCCCGAGTGTGGTGGAGAGAGAAAGGAGTGCTTGCCTCAGCTGTTGGGTATGTGGTTCTTTAATTCTCTAAACTGGTTGGTAGAGTAAGACAAGGATGCCAGAGCTTCCCTGTTCATGACCTTACGATCCTTGGGCATAATGGCCTGACCTTCGACCTCAAAGGTTAACGCATTCATAAACACAGGTCGTGTCGTCGTGTTTAGGGATCGAACCGTCGTGCTCAAGTATCATAACTCTGTCCTGAAGGTTTAAAAACAACATCCTGAGTCCTATAAATGAAAGGATGCCATGGGACGGCGTATAAATTCAGACTGTAGAGAAGTAGTGCTGCTAGCAACCACGATCTGTCACAGTCAAGTTCTGTTTCAAGTTTGCGGGTTCCTAACTTTGTCCGCTCTTAAGTTAATGCTGGCGCGGACAAGCACTCAAACAAACACACACACACACACACACACACGCAGTCGTCCAACCACCACACAGCTCGGAGTAAGAAAGATTGGAAAAGACATTTTAGGAAAGGAACCCAAATAGATGTCCATGAGGGTTTGAAGGAAGACTGTCAGGGGGTCGGCGGTGTGGAGAACATCTCACAGGAAGTAAACAATGTAAAAAGCACTGTAGGGATGATGATGGCGACTCCAGCGACCCAACAAGAAACGCTGGAGACCAAATCAAGGAACCGCAATCCTTTAAGACCTTCATTCTCAAGGGTCGTACTGTTGTGTTGAAGGGGTGACCGGCCGGAGCTTTTCTTTTCTTCTAAAGACGAAGGAAATTGGAGGAAACGTAAGTAAAAGGCCTAAGCAGCTCTCCCACCAAAGGAAAACAAAGACTCATCCAAACAGATGGGTGGATTCGACTTCATTCAAAATATCACAAGAGAACCAGAGAAAATAACAAAGAAACTTGCGAGACAGAGAGAGAGAGAGAGAGAGAGAGAGAGAGAGAGAGAGAGAGAGAGGAGAGCCACACTATTCATCACCTAAAGACCTGAGTATGTACAATACAACCCTACATGTAGAGTCTACCAGATTTACGATACCCGACAGCGGCCAGGACAACACCCGCAACACAGGTAATTCAGTTGACATTATCATGTGACTGTGACCACGTCCCGCAACGCAACTTGATACTGCAACTGGTATGAGCTGAAACACACGTAATGTAACGTCCCCTGAACCAATTTTCTACTTGTTCCGAAAACGTAAGGAGACCTTACTTCGTATATTCCCAGACTCTCTTCTCGCTTTCAAGAACTTTACGGTATTTTCTTTAAGTCTGGAGTGGTTGGGACATTTTCTGAGATTTGTGGTTGACGGTGTTTCCACCGCACACACAATCTGGACTAAGCGTTGCATTTCGTATCTTTCGAACGCGTGTGACGTACGTAATTCGGGCGATGACGTCATTGGCTACTATCGTTCACGTCTGCTTACATAGTTTTCACCAACAGGTCACTAAGGAGACCTGGCATGTACCGAGAACTAGGCGTGACTACCTCAGACAGGTCAACAGTGAGACCTGACAGGTAATGTAAGTTCGTGTACAACTACCGTAAGCGAATCACCTTCATATGACCTGGCGGGCATGACTAC
>JAYMFT010010950.1:7500-31693 GCA_038088735.1 Panulirus argus
ACGATAGTCAGGTGGACTGTAATGTTATCTCCCCTCCTCCTGGGCCGGGCCAGAACCGTTCATGCTGCGGGGATGGAAACCGGCCGGTCCTGAGGTACAGGAGGAACACATTGAGAACCTTAACATCTACACAGGTTCTGTAGGGTTTGTAAGTCCGCTGGCCGCAGCCTCGAACAGCCTGGGTGAACGGAGAAGCAACGATGCTGATTCGTTCCGGACGGAACTGGAGAGACGGACAGGCCCCATAAACCAACCAAAGATATGCGTAGTGTATGTTAAATATCATAACGTCACTGGTACCGTAAATCTAACAATGTGGGGAAACGTTAAATTCAACTAGCAAAAAGATAGGACCTGTCAACACAAACGTTCGGTGACCCTGTCTGAAGAAACGTCTAATAAACGTTTGTAAAGTTCCAAACGTGTGTTCGCTTATGACCAACTTTATTACCTCTATCACGTCACTGTCACAAACTTTGGACGCAGGCTATGAGAGACGTCGCAAAGTTCGACCAGCAGAATGAGCAAATGGCAGCTCAACTTTCTGACTCCGACCGAAGAGGGCGAGTCTTTCCAGAATCGACCGGAGAAAACTTGAGCATCTGGACCTTATCTCTTGGGCTGCAGTGAGTTGGCATATTCTTATCCAACACTGGGATGTCGAGGTCAGTCATTTCAAAACACACACGAGTGACGCCAATGCTTCTCCTTTCTCGATCCACCACCGACAATCCCCCCTTCAGCCTACAACAACACTGACCAACACACCCGTTCATCTTATACGTATGCAAATCACCTCAGTCACAGACTGTGACAATACTGAGAATCATGAGAGGATCGTCTCTCACCTAAGATACTGTATGCATGTCCCTCCCAGCCCGTCTGTAAGATAGAGCCCGTAGTGCCGCTGAAGTTGGGGTACAGTACTGCAGGAATTCATTAAGCAATAACTGGTGCGTGGAGACCAGCTGCCACAGTAGTAATGAAGTCTACATTACCGACGTAGCGGAGTCCACCTGACAAACGTTAATGTGGATCGCAAACGTTGGGCATCACTTGCTTTAAAACGTTCCCCTCGCCACCAGAGGTCGATGGGGACGATAGTGCGATTCAGCGTTTGACCTCTCTGGGTCGTATGGGATTAAGGAATGACCCACAAGGTGACTTCTAGTGAAGACAAGCCCGTTTGACCCCTCTGGGTGGAGTCACAGACTCAAGACAGTCCGCAAAGAAGACAGGTCACAGACAAACATGTGAAAGTTCAAAGATTTTTCGGTCGGTAGTCGAACACACACACACCAGTTAACCCGACACACTTTCACCCTTCTCTTATCTCTTGCAAAGGGTTTACACATTTTGTGAAGTTAAGAAGAAGAAAAAAAAGTGTTAATGTGTGTGTGTGTGTGTGTGCACGCGCGCACTCACAAGAGAGAGAGAGAGAGAGAGAGAGAGAGAGAGAGAGAGAGAGAGAGAGAGACCAAGCTCTATTAACCCCTCAAGAGTAATTATCTTGTTAGCCCCAAAAGACCAATAAATCACCTCCGCCCCTCTGGGAGGATGAACCACCGTATACCCGACCCTCAGCCTAACTGCCACCATAACATTATGTAGTTCTTTATGGGCGTCGGTAAGACCCTCGAAGACGACGATACGACCCTGGTGCACGACGCATCCAATCCTGGGGAATCATGGAACGACCCTTGACCTGAAGACCCGTAGAGGTCAGGTCAGAGACCAGGTCATCATACCCGAAGGCCGTAACGTTGTGGTCAGCAAGTTAAGGTAGCCTACTTTACACTTTCTGTACGGTAGACAAGCAGCTTTCCTCTCCCTCCAGAACCAGAGAGCCTAACCTTCACATACAAAATGTTTCCTGTTCACCGTCTGCAACTTCTCACGCCTCTCAGACCAGGACTCGGGCCTCCCTACCATCAGACATGTCCTGCTTGATAATTATGCTCTTGCACGGACCAACGGTGGCCAGTAATACATCTCGTTCCAAGTCTTTACCAAAGGCTTCGAGGTCTTAGCCGGGCGGAGGATATTGTGGTCTTTGTTGTTCCCCAGGTCTTCCTTGCTGATCCTAAGGAACTCCTGACACAAATCTTCCTCCAACAGTTTGGATACTACTCGGATACTACTCGCCCTCGGTCGGTCGGTGCGTGCTTGCTTGCTTGCTGGGGTCTTTAATTCTACAGCTCAGCAGCAGAACGCTGGGAATTCCGTTTCCTTGCTTTTATTAACTCACATGTATTCATAAAGTCGATCTATGACTCTCACAGATCGCGAGTCGTGTTTGCTGAGTTGGAACCCCATAAGCACGACGACTGAACCCCATGAGCACAAAGGTCCAACCCACCCTTGAGCTCGAAGGTACGACTCTTGAGTACGAGGGTACGACCCTTGGCAATGATGGCGTGACCTTCTGCCTTACCTAAAGGTCGTCTCTTCGGGCCATCTTACCCAAAGGTCTTACCATCGCGCTTAAGGGTCGCGCCATAGTGGTCAAGGGGTTAAGGTACCGTCGTGCTTTCTCTTGTACCTACAATACCTCGTCCGGTACTGACGAACATTATCAACTGAGTGCAGACTCCATCGTATGGTTCTTGTTTCTGTCAGAGTTGGCATAAGAACAGAACTTTTCTTTTATTCCATTTTTCACACACGTCCTTTAACTCTAATTCTGTTTCACGGTAAAAAAATACTGGGGTAGGAACAATCTCAAACGCAAAGGGGAGGAAGTGTGGGTTCACAGTAAAGGGGAAGGGTTTACAAAGGGAAAGGTTTACGGAAGGAAGTGTTTATAAAGAGGAGAGATTACGAAAGAAAAGATCAAAAGCTAAAAAGGATGGGTTTACCAATGTTATGATACATAAAGTGAAGAGTTTACATGGGGCAAGAGAGTTTACAAAGGGGAGGAGTTTAAGAGGGAACGAGATTACAAAGAGAATGGTTTACTGAGGTTCGCCTCAACAGCTAGTGACGCTCGGGAGAGCCAGCGAGCTGCATCGGATCCCGCGTCGTGTCTGGCCAAGCATGATGCCTCTTTGCCACCTCCCTGGGTCCACCTACCAAGATGGAGCTGTTTCTGTTCTCTCTACCATCTCCCTGGACCTACATACCTCGCTGAAAACCCCTCCTGTTCTCTCTGCCATCTCTCTGGAAGTACCAACCGTGCTGGAAACCCCTCCTGTTCTCTCTACCATCTCCCTGGAACCACCAATCATGCTGGAAACCCCTCCTGTTCTCTCTGCAATCTCTCTGGAACTACCAACCGTGCTGGAAACCCCTCCTGTTCTCTCTAGCATCTCCTTGGAACTACCTACCATACTGGAAACCCCTCCTGTTCTCTCTGCCATCTCCCTGGAACCACCAACCGTGCTGGAAACCCATTCCATTTTCTCTACCATCTCTCTGGAACTACCAACCGTGCTGGAAACCCCTCCTGTTCTCTCTGCCATATCCCTGGAGCCACCAACCGTGCTGGAAACCCCTCCCGTTCTCTCTACCATCTCCCTGGAACTACCTACCATGCTGGAAACCCCTCCCGTTCTCTCTACCATCTCCCTGGACCCGTCTACCATCCTGGAAATCCCTCTTGATCTCTCTGCCATCTCCCTGGACCCATCTACCATGCTGGAAACTCCTCCTTCCCTCCACCGTCTGCCTGGGTCCGCCCACCGTACATCCAGCAGGCTCTGTAATTCCCCAGCTTGTAAATTCTGCCAAGTCTCACAACCCGTCCATAACGTGTCCTTTTCTATGGCCGTCCAGAAGGATATAAGCTCCTCAACATACGAAAAAAAAGAGAGAAAAATGCTACACTCGCCCAGGTCCCGGGTCCTTCCCCTTCCCCAGGTCATATATATCGGGTCTGACAAATAAGGCGGGTTCCTTCTCGTGTCCTCCTCCACCCAGTCATCCTTACACGAGGGAGACGACGCGTCGTCCTCAGAGGTACAGGTCAACGACAGTAATGCTGTCAATCTCCTGAACACGTCATCTCAACCCCTTCATGGAGACAATCTAATCTCTTGAGTACGACGACTTAACCACTTGGTATTATAACCCTTTTGGGGCAACGACTTAACCCCTTCAGCATAATGACTTAGTTCCTTGAGTAGGACGAAGCGACGACTTGCTTTTTTGAGCACTAGGACTTAACTCTCTTCTGTCATTGTGTTCAGACAGTTCAGTTATCGTACTCAATAGGATAAGAAAAACTTTTCCCAGTGACTTGAACGTCAGGAAAACATTCATCCCTTCGTAAAGCCTGACAATAATGCTCTACTTAACATGCCATTAGAGAAAGACTGAATCCCATAATCTCATACACGTTAATCAATTGTTTTACTGGAGTCATGTGGTCACTAATCCTGTTTAACCGATGCAGGGAAAACAAAAGAAGCTAACTTACTCGCAAGTTTAGTGTGGTTAGTCATTTCCAGCCTTTCTACGTCTTTAAAGAGGCTGAGGAAATAACTAGACCATACTCATACTAGGTGCTTACCCACGCCAGACTATGTAAAAGTCTTAATCATCTGACCCTTCGACCTTCACGTTTGACCTTTTCACAATGGAAAAAAAAAGGGGGGGAAGCGAATACGACACACGAAATAAAACTCGCCGGACACATTGCCAGTCATTCCAGTTAATTTAACAGGTCCCAGTACTAATTACAGTCTGACCCGGTGACCCTGGTCTTTGACCTTTTGACCCCTAAAACGCGGCACTGACGGCACATCAAGGTTAATCTCCTTATCAAATGACCCGAAACTTTACTCTCTGACCTTTTAAACACAAAGGTATAGCACCCGTGCGCTACCCCAGGTTTAGTGTCCAAAAATAGTATTGTCCTCTAGCAAATGCCCTCGACACTGACCACCAGGTCTTGTGTTATCTGTCCTTTCCAAGTACGCCTATGAACCCGTTGCGTACATGATGCCTTCTAACATATGATGTGTACATACAAACATACATACATACATATATGCATACATACATACATGATTGGAATATACACTTAACAGTAGTCTCTCACTCACGAAAAAAAAAAAAAATACTTTCTTACAGTACGAAGAGTCAACAAACACTAGGAATCATCCTGGAAATGGAAACAGACTAACAGAATGAATTCTACACAGACAGACAGACTAACAACACAACCCCAAACTGACTACATCACACCAGGAAACAAGGAGCGACTGACATGAGGTGAATGTATGCATTTGAAGTCATTTAATTTAGGATGTTAACACAGGACACATGTACGTGCATTTGTACTTTGGTTTACTGCCCAGCAACTTATGCGGCCATAAACCCAAGATTAGTAAATAATACATTCAGTTATCATCCTTTAAATCCGTGTGGTTAATTCAAACAATAATCTGTTTTTTTTTTTCCTTTGAGTTGTAAATACTTATCCTTATCTCATGTCGGATAATTCTAATACTTATGTTTTTTCACACACGTCAAGATTTTTATCAACACGCTGTCTTATTCTACAGGTATAAGATAGGCAACATGTACTATTGTAATAATCAAAGATAACTATCATTTGAAGGAAACATTAAACCAACCGATTAAGCGCTCCGGTTATTCCGTCTCTACACATCTAGGGAAACACTCCCCGCACCTTAAGGAACGTAATCCAATACCAATTCCAATTACCTTTGACGTTTCGTAGTGCTCGCAAATCCGATATTTTTCCTTCTAACAACAGAATAAACCGGAATTTTAGTTACCATCTGGCCTTGAAAATATACTTTCATACATCGGTTTGCAATACGTAAAATGATTTTGTGTGAAAAGCTACGAGAAAATAACACACTCTTGCAATCGAATTACCCTGTTGACCGAATTGCATTGAGAAATGTCAGTCCAGGAGACAAACTGTAAACATGTGTTGTATTATGACAGAAAAAAATGGAAGATCTTAAGAATTGTAATGACGTGAACAGCCGAATGAACTAGTTATAACAGTCTGGTCATTTTCTCTCGTGACAAATTAACCTGCAAATGAGAGAGACTTTCCCGAAGCGCTGGAAACTGATGTACACACTATGGCCAGTCGCTGAAGGCAATAGCAGCATAGCTGTTCACTTTCATATAACTACCAGATACCGAGCGATCCCATTGGCTTTTACAAACGATTTTAATCTGAACCAATTACAAGGAGTGGAGCGAATCCTCTGCTCTCTCTGTGCATATTGCTTCACAAGAGACGTTGGGGGAAAAGAAACGTTTCGTTCATACTTCCAAAAGTTTGTTATATTGCAATATTATCATTGTTCTATAATTTTTGTTTTTTCTATTGCTGATCCACTCTAAGTACGTAGGCTCTTAACAGTCAGATGTAACACGTTAGTGTTTTAGTTTTAAGGTGAGATTTTGTCCCTGTTATCCGAAACGAATTTCATAATCACAGTGAGTCAGAATCACTTATGTCTTCGTACAAGCTTCAGCATCATAACCATTCGTTTTGCAACCGTTATTTAGTTCAGTGCGCTTCGTTCAGATCCTGAACACTAACGCCATTCAGTAACTTTGTCGTAATCGCACACACACACACATACACAAATAAATGCTAGTAAGAATATAATTTTTTTCTTATTTTCAAAAATATCTTTACAAAAATTATATACGTGAAAAATCATAAACTGACGTTAGGGTCAGCGCCTTTTTCTTGCAGAAACTTTGCTGTCGATATCTGCCAACCTCCTGCTCTCTCTCTCAGGAGTCAACCTCCGTGTAAATGAGTTCCCCCTCCCCTCCGTTTTCCTTCTTGCATTAGAAAGTAATCAACCTCACATTCTAGTTTTCTGGTCTGTACGTTGTATCCTCCTCAGCGCCAACTGTGCCCAGCTGGTGATGAGGAAACTGTTTATGAGGTACATTATGGTCAAGGGATGGGAGATGAGGTACAACAATGCCAGGATGATCATTTTCCAGTGCACGAAGGAAAACGGAAGGGAAATTCTGATTAACGAAATGAAAACGTCTGAGGGGTGTTTACTCTTGTTTGTGTAAAGTTTTGCTCTCACTTATCTAGGTTTAATTGTCCTATAATCGTGAAACAGATCCTGTGTGAAACAGATCGTGTGAAACGGATACTGTGTGAAACAGATCCAGTGTGAAATAGATCCTGTGTGAAACAAATCCATAAAGAGACGTACACACCATCAACAACTTGAAACACGTACACTTATGGATATATATACACATACATACATACATACATACATACGTATATGCATACATACATACATATAAACATCCATATATGCATATATACATCGAGTCTTACATGCATACAAACATTTATCTATCCATCCATTCACCTTCACACACACACACACACACACACACGTACAAACACACACACACACACACACACACACACAAACACAAACACACACACACACACACACGTGTGCGTGCAGAAAGCAGCAGTCATTGTAAAACGGCCCCAGGGGAACTTGCCTCCAGAGGTGGGGGTAACGGCCGTAAAATCAGACATTTTGTGTGGCTGGTGTCCGGGTTTCATTAGTCCTGACTAGAATGTTCCTCATTCTCAGGGCAAGGAATTTTCCCCCCTTTCATCCTCACACACACAGAGGAAGGCAAGCACCTTCTGTTTGTGGAATTTCCCTGCAAGACGACGCCTCTAGCGAAAAATCCCCTCCCTTTACCAAAGGCACGACGGGGGAGCACATCTTTGAAAAAGTTTAAATTATCATAAAAGTAATATGCAGAACACCTTTCAAAAGTTTAAGTTGTTATAAAAGTAATTTCGTGTGAGATTTTTACGAAGTTTGAGAATATGCCGTCAAGGCGTAATTCTCTACCGGGGAATATGTGCACGAGTGTGAACAAGCGAATGAAATTATGTTCCCTGAAATTCATTTTCGAAAAAGGGAGACTCGGAGACGAGTTATCCGCACGAAAAGTTCATCCGAGACGTAAATGTGATTCCCCAAACACCAGGTAAACGTCTCGGGAGTAAACAATTCACCAGGTTACCATTCTCAAGAACGACAACTTAGTCCCAGGAGGAACATTCGATGACCCTAAAGGCGCTGGGAAGGAAGACTGAAGCCTTTTGAGAGCAATAACTTTACACCTGGCGTATGATACGCGTAATTAAACTCGTGAGAGCGACGATTAAACTTATAGTAATTAATGGATGAAATCGTCGTGCTCAAGGGGTTAAGTCGTCGTGCTCAAAGGGTTAAGTCGTCTTGCTCAAAGGGTTAAGTCGTCGTGCTCAAAGGGTTAAATCGTCGTGCGCAAGGGGTTACGTCTCTGGATGGTGGCCGGTTGACCCTGGCTTCCCCTGGATTCTACTTTGCTTCTTTTCCTGGGATCGCAGCACCACCAAACCTTCCAGTCCGAACCAAAGCGTCATATCCAGCGTCTCTCCACAGAACGCCACACCAACGGCCTGTCTTCTTGCGGCAGGGCGTTCTGCTTTCCGTATCCCTTCCCTCCCCTCATCTGTGTACATTATGAGAGGGTCCGGTCCCTTCTCCCGCGCCTGGAAGTTCCTCACCGCTGCTCACTCATCTTCATTCCCCTCGGAGCACATCACGGCCTCCACAATCTGTCTCACCAACTGACCCCTTCCTCCTCCTCCTCTGTCCACCCCTTCGCCCGTGACATACAATAATAACACTTAAATCACACAGCCTATCTATCTCGGTTCCTGTGTTGTTTCCTCCATATCCCCCCTTTCTGTATTGCCACATCCCCTTCTGCAACGACTCGCTTGCCTCCTGCTCTTACGCAGGGCACAGAGGATGGCTGGCCTCCTCCTCCTCCTCCTCCCCCTTCCTCCTCCGGCACCCTAAGGACCTTTATATCATCTGCATACAACAGACCCGACGTTCCCTTCTCTTGGACCCCATGGAAATTTAATGCACTCGTACGTACAGTTAGCACTCCGGCCCAGCAGGCCAGAGGAAGCCAACAGCCTGGCCTCCTCAGCCATTAGGCACTGTAATGTGTCATGAGCCCTTTATCCACTCCCTCGTTCACTCGCCTCTAATCATAAGGAAAACACACATACACACACACACACACACACTCTATTTACTTTTTCTATTTCTCTCGGCTGACGAATTATCCCTAAAAATTCGCATACCTAAAAATAACCATAACCATTATTTGCTCGTTCAAAATACTGGTAACCAGCTTGACACATACTGTTAAGTCTGCCCCAGTAACGAGTGTCGAACGCGGCTTCATCAGACTGTGAGGATAGCTTATTTGCCTCCTATCCACGAGATCTCCTTTCAAAACAAAGCGAGACATATTGACTGTACTCACCAACCTGGTTCCTGGTGCGCCTCTGGTCGTCATTTCCTTACCTGTCGAGAGAAAAAGAATAGATGTATTTAATCTCATGCACTGGGCAATGACACTTATGTAGTTCCACATCAAACATAATATAGTTCGGCCTTACTAAGACAGACCTAACACAGATTCTATTATGATCTGAGACGAGTCAGATCTTTACCTCTTGAGCGCGACAATACGACCCCTGAGCATGGCGGTGCGACCCTTGAACGCGACAATACGACCCCCTGAACACTAAGGCACGACCCTTGAGCACGACAGTACGACCCTCGAGAACGACTTTTTACGACCCTTGCGTATAACAGTCTGGCCTATGAAGTGGCCCCTAGCCCTCGGGTCGTGCTCAGGGAGTGCCGTCGGATTCAAGGGTCGTGCCTTCGAAGTACTCAGAGGGTTAGGAAGTGCACGACTCCTCAAAACCTGACGCGTCTCAGGAAATATCAGACAAGGCGCCTCATCCATAATGAGAGACGATACAAAAAAAAAAAAAATGGCGTAAATGGTGCCATTAGCGGTGGTAATGGTATAAAGGCGCATCATTCACAGACCCGCCGCTGCCTTCATTAGGGCCGCACGCGTCTGCCAGTAAAATTCAAACAAGCTGGGGAAGAGACGGGACTCTTTTTTCCTGGGCAGAGCGGAAGGTGGGAGGATTATTTGGTACTGTGGAGGCGGACTGGGAGAGGAGAGGAGAGGAGAGGAGGGGAGAGGAGAGGAGAAGAGAGGAGAGGAGAGGAGAGGAGAGGAGAGGAGAGGAGAGGAGAGGAGAGGAGAGGAGAGGAGAGGAGAGAGAGAGGGAGAGAGAGAGAGACTGTGGGCGTCAGAAAGAGGAGAGGAATTAGCAATCTCGAGTACCTTCACCGACCATCAACATGGAACGAGTTCAGTCCTCGGGTACTGATGTTAAGCCAAACGCGCCATCATCAGCGCTCCTCTTTCCCCTCTAACAATGCATTACAGTTACATTACAGCCTCTTCTCAGTGAGCTCCGTGAATTACTTCGCCCTTCTCTTCGGACGGTAACTCTGAAACTGATGTAAAAGAGTGAAATTCATTTTGGTTTACAACCAAGAGGTTGCGCAAGGTCGCTCGCTTGCTCAGCAGGTTCCAGGGTGGTGATGAGGAGGTGGTATAGAACCGTGGGTGTTGGGCTGCGTAAGGCGTCTGAGTGGTGGGTGGAGTGGACAGGACGCTTAGGGCGGCTGGGAGGTGGGTGAAGTGCACTGGATTGGTAGGAGGTGTGGGACGGCTGGGTGCAACGGGGCTAGAGGCCGGTGGGGGGAGAGGTAGGCGGTGGGATGTGAGTGGGTGGTTGTCTGGGAGATGGCGAGGAGCTGGGTGGTGGTCGGTGGCACAGAATGGTGTTTGGTGGATCTGTAATGTCGACTGGTTGCCTGGATGTGTGGAGGGTGGGCGGCATGGTATGACTGACAGGTGGCTATATGGCTGGCTGGGCGGTGTGCGTGTGTGTGTGTGGATGGGTGGAAGGCCAGTAGAGGCTGCACTACTGTGGGACGAGCGGATAGGTAGAGAGTACTCGCTCAGGTAGTAGGTGATGGGTAGTGGATTTCTAGTAGGTGCTGGGTGTCTAGGAGGTGGATGATGGGGGGAATGAGAGGACCAGGGCGACTGGGTGGCAAGGACCCTCTCACCTGGCCGGGATTAGACATCATCGCCTTTTCAAACTCGGCTCTTCCCGTGGCTCGTGCCGCTTAGTACGGTCCTCGCAGTTAATGAAGGGATTAGCGGTCTGTGTCTGGCAGGCCATTTGTAGGCTATGTGGGCGAAGGCCACGTGTGGGCTTTGTGGGGACAGGCCATTCGGGGGCTGTGCTGAGCAGGCCACTTGTAAACTATGTGGTGGGGCATTTCGTATCTTTCATTTCCAGAAACAGGTGGAAATAAACGAATTAGCGACGATTCAGAGGCACTCCACGAGGGGAAAACCAAGGAGGTGGAACGCTATGAACTACCATGGGAGGCTGAGGGAACTCCACCTCCACGGCCTAGGAAGAAGAGGAAGATACCCGATGGTCTACGCCTGGCAGGATATTAAGGGCATCAAGAGCAATATACTCGGTCTGGAAGCGTCTCAACAAGGAAGAAACAGTAATTAAGTCTATAATAATAATTCCTAGAATTATACTGAAAAAAGATACCAGACAAGAAAATACGAGTGCCCAGCAAGACAGGCGGAAACATTATCCAGCATACTACTTTCTAAGAGTAATCTACATGGTTAAAAAAATAGAGTTCTAGTGAAATTCTAGGTTAAGAGTTATGTAACGTGCGAGGCAACTGAGAGACAGTATTATCAATCAAGCACGTAGTGCGGTAGGCGATATGCGCTAGCTCTGTCTATTTGCAAAATGTCATATATGTAGCTGCTTGTCGATGGCTAGGTTCTCTTTCTACTCACTTTCCCAGCAACCCTGCCTTGCATACCTCCCTTGTTCCAGTCCTCTCATACATACCTTTCTATCCTCCCTTCGTCCACACTACCTCACATGTACTTTTCCTCCCTCCCTTCCCTCTGCCTCCTGTATACATCTCTCCTCCCTCCACACTACCTCCTATACACCTCCTCTCCCTCCCTCCCTCCTACACACCTCTCCTCCCTCTCTCCGCGCCACCCTCACAACAAAGATCTCTCCCTCCTCCTCCTCCTCTTCTGACCCCCTGACGTGGCAGGCATGCGTCACCCGACTCCGGCTGGAGCAAGCGTGAAAAATACAGCACCAAAAAATCGTCGTCCATTATCGAATGTCTGTAATTGGATGTGACAGCCAGAGGACCTCCGGTAGCGGCGCTCCAGGGACACTGTGACCTCATTTTTTTTTTTCTCTCTCTCTCTCTTCTGTGACCTTTTTACTTTTTTTTTCACCACGAGATAATCTTTAATATCGCCAGGAGAGGCGTGACACACACAGGGTGGTAAGTCTTTAACCTCAGGCACATGAACAGACTGAGTAATCTGTATTTCCAACATTTTTTTTTTCTTTAACTACTTGCTATTTTCGTTCACTGCAGACACACGAACTGAAGCGCAAAAGTGTCCAGCTTCAGACAGAACCGTCAAATCCAAAGAGGGGGGAGTATAAAGGTTCAGAACCGACAGACGTAGCAGGGGGTAGCACAAAGCACGAGGACCGGAAAAGGTAAAAAGGGGGAGTCAGACGAGCATTTGCTGCTGACAGGCGGGAGGCAAAGGTGCAGCTGCAGGAGGGAGACGCCAGCCAGCCAGCCTCAGCCCAGACTTAAGTCGAACAAGATGGATAAAGTATTAACATATGGTTAATCTCAACTTACGTGGATTACCAACCAACTTACTTAAGCCTCTCTCTCTCTCTGTCTCTCACTCTACGCCAGCCCTGCCTCAGGCAAGGTCTCATCCTAGCTACCCGTTGTTAGTTACACACACACACACACATACACAAACACGATCTCTCCGGGATTCCTCTCAAATATTGCCAAAAGCTCTCTTTCTCTCCTTTCCTCCTCGTTAGGATTATCAATGAACTTCCTCTCATATGCTTCCAAAACTTCCTCCTTTCTGGGATTACCACCACTCATAACTCTCTCTCATGATAGGTTTTCTACCTCCTCTGTTTCTCCTTCCCATCAAGTCATGAGTATTAACCGGTGACCCAGTTCTGCAACAATGATTGTGAGGCACACGTTACAATCCCCTCCCGCGACCCTCGCAATTCAGCCTCCAGTTCTCTCATTCTCACCACCAGTCAAGCCTCGGGCAGCTGACTCCCTCCTCCCCACCGAGCCACAAGCAGATGAGCCCCTCTCTCCTCACCATCAAACTAAAGACAGTTTCCCTCCTTTTAAACTACAAGGTAAGCCTCCCTCATCATTAAGCCACTTTCAACACATTCTCCGTCTACGCTCCTACTCACCAAGCGACAGGTAAATCAAATCTCCCCACGCCACCCTCTCACTGGCCCACAGACAGCCAGGCCCTGGCCCTCACCAAGGGACGACGTCCATAATACCATTCCGTAGATCTGGCTGCTGACGCCAGATGAGGGAAGGGTTGACAATCTCTTTCCCTCACTCTACCTATCTCATTTTCTTCCTTCAGTTTACCTTATCTGATCTAATCATCTTCCGTGTTTGATCTTCCTTCAGGGCGCTCTAGCAATTTCTTCTACTTCTCTGTCTTCATCCTCTCACTTCCTCTGCTGACCCCTCACCTTCTTCCAGTGCGATATTGTGATTACTTCTTAATCTTTTCCTTACTTTATAAGTCATCCTTCTCACTCAACCGACTTTTTATCCTCCCCTCCTTTACCTGGACATGTCCACTACCACCCCTCCACCTTCAGCACTGTCCACCTCGTCGCCACTCACGGATCCTGCGCCCCCCTACACACACACACACACACACACACACACACACACACACACACACACATACACACACACACACACACCCAACAATCTCCCTCTCCGGGAGTCCTTGGTGAGGGCGGCGTTTGAATGCTTTGCTCATCTAAGTCCTGGAGGGATTGGGAGCAGAGACGGGCTCTTCGAGTGGGAGATGGGAAGGTTTGGGGGGAGGACGCCACGGGAGGAGACAGCCTTCGGTACCCCTAATAACATAAACGCTCTTCGTCGTCATGGCAACCCCGAGGATGATTGCTCCGTCCGTGTATAAGTTTGTTGCCGCTCTGTAAAGTTGCGAGGGTGTGCATGTTTGCCCGGGTGTGGAGGATGAGACGGCCGCGCCATTGCAACTAGGAGCCGCTCGGTGGTTCATATGGTGAGTTGAGTCTGTGGCTTGATATACAGGAAGACCACCTTCCTATTCAAACAGTTCTCTGTGTAAACAAAACTACGAATAATGATTTATGCTGAGACCTCCGCCCACACCCAGACCTACAGACTCAAAAGTACAGAAGAGCCTCCGGCTTGACCAGGAAATCCTGGGCCACACCGTTGGACAACTGGCCTACACCGTAGGATCTGTCGCTGGGGGGTCACGCCCGTGAGGCGTGAGGTTGGACCATAAATCAAGCCCGGCGATACTTCTGCACCGCCGCCCCCGCTATGGCCTTCATCACTCTCGCGGGTGAGTCACTCCTCCGCCTGTGCCGCCCCCACTCGTCATTTCCCCAACTCGCCACCCGTTTGCCACTCGTCCTAACCTGCTACCGCCGCTCACTTCGTCATCATCAACTCACAAAGTCCTCTCAACTTACCATTACTACCTCACTCTTCAAATAGCTCCCAATACCAGAGCCTCGCGCGTCACTCACTCCACAACCACCACCTCTAACTCCCCTCGCTCTTGTTCTCCGTTACCTATCCACAATTCTCCTCTCTCTTCCTCACGCCCTTCCACACGTCTCTTGTCTCTATCAGTCCTCACTCACTTCGCTGGTCGGTCAATCCACACCCACTCTTCCACCGATACAACACTAACTGTCTCTTGCTATAATCCACACACAATATACTAGCCACCAGCATCCACCTCCCTTGTCATAATCCACATCCACTCTGCCAGTCACCCGGCTCTTCTCTGCTTTACCTCACCTCCCACTCCACCCGAGTCTCAACCCTCCAAAGCCTTCTCTCTCTCTGTCTCAAGCCGCAGCACTTGAGATCCGCCTCTGGCCTCCGCGCTTATCGCCATGACATCTCGGCCTATCGCCGCCATCCTGGGCCTATTACAGCGACCTATCGGCAGTAAAGCGTCAGCCACGGGAGTAAGTAAAGCATCTCCGACGTCCTGATATACCGCCACGTCTGTCTACTCAACGCCACGTATATCCAGACCCCTCGTCACATAAATACTCATTATCGCCGTATCAACATTCACCACATATCGCCTATCGTCTCGCGTTTCGCCGCGTCGCCAAAGCCTACACCACCGTCTCACTCGCCACAAACCGCCGTCTCTACACTGCCGTTGCCTAAACCACATATCTACCACCCCAACCACACGTCATCTACCGCTACAAGCGCCCCCCCCCAAACCCTCTAGAAAAAAAAAACTCTTAAAATACCCCCCCAAAAAAATTCCCCCTCATCAAAATAGACAAAAAAAAAAAAAAAATGTTGCACACATCAGAGGCTCCCCCACATGCGGCGGCGCCCCTGCCCTCAGCCACTTCCCTTCTCGCCGCTCCCCAAGAGATGTATCTTCCCGCACCCTCCGGCCAAACGGCAAAACAAACACAAACACTAAAACAAACGCCCTCATCAACAATAAACAAGTTTAGCACCTTGGGTCGTACCGCTAAACCATGGCAAAGAAAAAAAAAAAAAAGAAGCCCTCCTTTTCATCTCTCCCTCCTACAAAACCCCTCCAACACCTCTAGGTGTTAATGGGTCGGCTGTAACCAAAACCTGGATGAAAGCGAACACAGCAGCAGCCACGTGTGTTGTTGGAACACACCAGCCCGAGGCTGCCCTCCGTACGGTGAGTGCCAAGGGTGTTCGAGGGAAGGAGAGATGGTGTCAAAAAATGAAATGAAGTGAAAGAAATACATTACCCGAACATTAGCCATGAAATGAAACTGAAATTCATCCAGGTGAACAGCTTGTGCGCACCGCCCAGAAACCAAGCCATTCAAATGTGACCTTTTATCTCTCATAACTTAAAAATCAATCGTTGGAAAACAAATGGGTGGAACTTCCCGAAGGCCTAAGAGATAATGTCTAATACAGGGATGTTGTTAGGACGAGAGACATAATGGGTTGTTACGGGGGACGGTGGCATGCATGAGGTAAGTGGAGTTACAGGTAAAGCAGTTTGGGGAGGGAGGTTGTTATGGGAATGGAGCCTTAAAGAGGGGATGTTAGGAGGGGGTTAAGGGATATAGTTTTATGAGCAATAAAGGTCCTGCTTAGAGGGGTAAGGGTGTTAGTGGGAGGACCTGTGTGTGATAGGGGTGAGGTAAGGGGTATTGCGTGAAGGAGAGGGAATGATGAGGGAGGGGCGTTGGTGGTGTGAGGAAAGGTGGAGCGAGGAATGGGGACCTAAGGAGGAACATGTTTGTAGGAGGAGGGGAGGTTGGACGAGGGCGATGAGGATGTTGAGACGAAGGTGGCTTATGTGGGAGGTCAGCTCTAGTGGGGTGGTCGGATAGCAAGGGGTGTAAGAAGCATTAAGTCTTTATGGAGGGAGAGGACAGAAAGGGGCGACAGGACATGTTTGGGGAGAGAGTTGTATGTGGAGGAAGGGATGTTAGATGGGTCGAGATCCGGAGGGAGCTTAAGGTATTATGACACAGAGGGATCCAGGCTTCGACTCCCACAAGTTGAGCCATAACTTCTTGTTAAGAGAGAGCTGAAGATATTAACCACAAGAGGGATTGAGGTCTCGACTCCGAGCCGGCACCCATATTCTTGTTAAGTCTCCTGATCCATCAACCTGTTGCAGCTCACAGCTACTATGGAAGGGAAAGTTATTGTGAGTTTGCTTAAAAGGACGAAACACCAAAGAGTTGCCATGTGGGTAAAATCATAAAAATAGTTTTGCAACGTGCCACCATATCAGTCGTATATAAAACTACAGGTCCCAAACACATACCTTCAGACAGATAATCTAGTTTCAGGGGTTATCCTCTATCTTCACAGATCAGCCTAGTTAAACTTCTCCCTGTTGATGAACTGGTCTACCCGGCTGTTCCATGCGGTAATTCTCCATTCATTACGTTGTACATCTTAAATGACCTCAAACGCCTTGGAAAAAAACGATCTAGTCGTTTTCTGACAAAGTCCCGGAGACTTCCAGCGGCGTTCCTTCCATCTGCAGGAAACAGGCTGGACAGACGTGGGCTCTTGACATTATGCCATTTCCTCTTATGTTTTCCTCAGCTGCTTTGACTTGCACACTCTATCCAGTCTGTCGTTCCAACAAAGAACTACCATCGTATGAACGCTAAGGAAATATGTTTTCCAGTACGAGTATTCTCCATGGATAGGTCATACTATATCTCTGATGCCACAGTATTTCAGATATTTCAATAAATAGATGTGGAATGGAAAAGGACCTCTGGACATTTTCTACCACAGTATTTTCTTCGGTTACCTGGATGGTCAGCACACGGCAATTTTCCAGTAAGGAGTGAACGAACAGAGTGAAGCGTCATTACTGATCTTGTGTCACTCGTTTAGAAACTTCTCAATACCCATCGTCCTAATTTCAAAGGCAGAACCGGTTCTTAACTGTATCCTCCGAAGGTAAGGTTATCCCACCCATGTTGAGGTCAGATATGCTTCCATCTTGCGCTAGATGCGTTAATTGATTTCTTCGTTCATCCGCAGCTGAGATGACTTTCTTGTTCTTTTTCTTCTAAAAAAAACAAAAAACACTACATTCGGAGGCCGATTGGAACACTTCGCTGACGTCTATTCGTAAGTTTACAATGTCCCAAGTAGCTGGGACTCCCACACTATTTCTGGCGCCATCAGTAAAGGTTGAAACGTTCACATGCATTCCCTGTGAGATGATATCAGTGTCAGATGTAAACATAAAGAACAGCAGCGGAGCGAGCACAGACCCTGAGGAAACAGATCTTTCAACGGCGGAGGCGGTGGACTTTGTGTTTAAATGTCAGTCTTTGTGATGATATGTTCGTAATCGTCCTACTTTGTCGGTCGTTGCCTCTGAAGGCATTTTACGAACATACTTTCTTAGCGTTATAATATCTCAACAAGAAATAATAATGAAAATTATCAAGAGGCTTTCTCAACTGTACTTGTTCTGAAAATGCGTCAAGAGAAGCACTTGCCAGTTCTTGATAACACTCAAATACAAAAGTCCCGCTTGAATGGTGTACTTAATCTAGCCTGTAAAAATAGCAGCAAACGTGTAATTAGACTCGCATTACAAACCTGCTGTTGAATAGTGACCTCCTTCTGAAGCCTTGGTCGATGCCACCATCAGGAAGGGGCGGCCCTCTGGCATTCATGACTCATGCTGTTGTTACAGGCTTCCTTTTGCTTTGATATCGTGTTCCGACAGTTACAATGTACGCCATGCACGTCTGCACACAGACAGAGACACAGACAGACAGACAGACAGACAGACACACACACACACACACACAAACACACTCCTTCGTCACTTAACTTATTCATTCGTTCATGTGTCAATGAAAGAAAGAAAAAAAATCTAAAACACGATCTTTAAATCTGCCTCTTAGAAAGGCGTTTGTAAGACCAGGATGTTAAGCTTGGGGGATGGGGAAGAAGCCAGCTTCGGGGAAATTCCCAAGTAAGCTTCGGAAAGTAGCTTGTAGACGAGGATCTGCGAGTAGCACACTCCAGCGTCCAGACTTACTCAAAAGTCTCACAAGAGAGATGCACGAGACAGCTAACGAACCTCGTAGGCAAAGCCCTAGATACCCTCATCACAGCGGGACTCAAAATAGTCTGAAACGGTAATAAAAAATTCTTTTCATCAACCCATCTTTCTTATCTACGCTCTGGAAATTCGCCAGCATCTCGAAAAGCTGAAAAAAAATATATATAAAAAATATAAGCTTCATTATCAAAAAAGAATTAAAAAAAAATATACCACATATCAGCCATAGACAGAGGGATTACATTAACAATTTTTGGCGCTGCCGTCGCTAACACACTGCTGCCCACTTACAAACCCGTCAAAAATTTCCAAACCACCACACAGCATAAATTTACATCCATCAGCTGTCAAGAAAATTAATTCTAACACTTACCAAAAAAAAAAAGGGGGGGAAACCGGATGCAACGCAACGCCAACACCATAATCTCCACGCCGGGCAAAGCAAGAGTTTAACATCCTCGGCAAATGTCAGAAAGGAAAAAAAAATAATATATGAAAAGGCGTGTGCCAGATGTAAAAATTTTACCAGTCATTCGGCAAGAGAGAGAAAGAGAGAGAGAGAGAGAGAGAGAGAGAGAGAGAGAGGACGAAAAATAAAAAAAAAACATTCATCATAGAAAAGACATCAAAACGTACACACGTTTCCCAACTGCACGAGAAAAAAAAAACTGAAACATCAACTTTTATCATTTTTTTCGTTAAGACGTTCAGGATTATTTAAAAATCTTCCAACAAATGAATTTCCTGCAAGGGATTTGCGACTGGCACCACGGAGGAATGTCAAGAGAAAAGAAGCATCCAAGTCGTTCCATAAACTACTTCACGAACTTCAAGAGCTGAAAAAGCACTCATGAGTAAGTCTTCCAAGCAACCCGGTGAATAAAGATCATTAAATGCAATCATCACACTTAAATCACTTAACTGCACAGAGAAATAATCACTGCAGTGATTTCTCTTTTTTTTTTCACTTTCAATTTGTTAAGATTTCCCTTTACATGGAACGTGACCAACTGCCTTCCCCTCCCAGGGTCACAAGGACATCGTCCCTCCAGCCAAAGCAGAAGGGCCAGCAGCCGGCGGCGTGACCGGCCGGCCGGCTGGCCTTGCATCACACGCCTGCAGTGTCGACTGTTAATTAAGCGTACGTGCGTGAGCCTTCAGCCTGGCGTGCGGCCCCAGTGATGAACCTCCGTGCCAGGAAGGGGGCGAGGCGGAGGAGGCGTGGGTGGGGGTGGAGTGGAAGCTACGGGATGCAGCCGGGAGGGAGGAGGTGTAGAGGGGCCAGAGAGAGTGTACGTACAAGACTGGAGAAGGCGACGGAGAAATGGTTTAGATGGATTTGCACAGGCGAACAAAGGCTTCCGAAGACGATGAAGAGGCTTCGGAGAGGCAGAGGGTGATGGTGACAGGGGCTTCGCTGGAAAGGCGAGGGAATTCGATTGAAGAAATTAAGCAGTCTTTAAAAAAAAGAAGAAAAAAGAAAACTTTAGAAGGATTAGAAAGCTAAAAAGGAAAAAGAAAAAGAGAGTCAGATACTTACTAAATGGGTACAATAAAGTTCACTTGGGTTGGCAAGGAAGGAGCTTCAAAGAGAAGCAAAAGGACTCCTCAAAAAAAGGAGAAGACTGGGGACTTCAGATGGCTTTACGGACGGGGCTTCAAAGGGACTGAAGGAGAGCTTCAAAAGCGAGACCCCGGCTTCGGAGGCGAACGGGGCGAGTGAGCGGGATCCCACAGCCAACCTCCCAAGTCCTTCATCAATAATCCCAACCAAGCAGCCTTCTCACCCGTGTCCAATGACGACACAGCTGAGCCCACTGTCAACAACTCCTTTGATATTCTTTATTTATTCGACCTCCGCTCGACAGTGGTGTGTACTTTATACACATCGAACCACTCTGTCCTTACATTATAGCATCAGGGCTGTTTACGCTCATAACACAACATATTACCCAGTGTAGCTTCTCACAACAGGGCATCAAAATGACTTGCATGGATAACATAGCATCAAACAGGTTCACGCACATACTGCTATGACTAGCTTGTGTTCTCGGGAGGTCAAAATCACTTGCTTTCAAAATACATCAGAGTTCACGCCTCTTCATGCGTCAACCGACAGTCATTCTTTAGACCATTCAACAAAATAATCATCGAAAATGAAAATACTTCATTAGTAAATTCATCGATTGTTAAGAGAATTACCAATAAAATCTCCCTTCCAGTCTTTCGGCGATGGATGACAGTTCCAGGAGCCAGGGTTGGGGTAGATCATCCGTTCTCAGGTGCCGCGACGGCCCCACACAGTCCTCGTCTCCCGGCTGTGAGTATCGGCAAGTTTACCTTCCTCTGACCCCGTGTGTGTATGTGTGTGTGTGTGTGTAGTGGACACACCACTGCGGTCTGCTTCCCATCATCTCTCCACTCTTCTTTTCCCCTCATGTCTCTCCCCATCGTCGATCCCTTTCCGTCAAACACTTCCTCCTCCCTCTTTTTTCCACTTCCCTGTCCTTTCCCTAACTCCTCCCCTCTCCTTCTCCCTCACCCATCCTCGTCAGCCACTGGAGACCCATTGACACAAACAAGTTTTTTTTTTTTCTTCCACAGAACGAGGGTCGTGGGGTCACCGATGACGTCTCCTGCCACTCACCCTGGCCTGGCCTGGCCTGGCCTAACCTGGTCGAGACCCAAGCACAGCTGGAAACTCATTTTCAATCATTTTATGGCGTCCTCTCGCAAGTTGCGGAAGAAATCGTCAGGTATTTTCATCAGCAAGAAGTAAGTTCTGGAGTTGCAAAGATTCGAGCGTAACGAATGAAGAAATATTTGCAATACACATCGTCACCATCCTATGTTTACTGTAGTGAGCTTCGAACCTTTAAAAAAAGTATATAAGTACAGACAGACAGACGTTGCCCGCAGGCTCCCATCGGCATACCCGTTTTCTTCAGAGGCTTCGCGCGTAAAATCGAATCCACCAAAGCTACCGAGGTTTCATTCAGATGGCGCGCGGAGAATCCAGCCAACAGAGCCGCATAAACTAATACCCTAAAACCTTTAACGTTCAAGTCCTTGCTTTGCATGTGGCTGGATGTATTTCACTTATCGTGCGCTCCCTTTTCTGGCGTCATAAAGCTATACCTCCACCCTTCCATCATCATCACCATGGCCAGTCGTGATACGATGAAGCTACTCTCTTTACCCTACCAACCTGCGTTAGTGGTGAACACAAGAGAAGAAATCTTGTCAACTAAGACGCTGGAGGAATGCGCCGATTAAGGGTAACTGAGTAACTATAATAATTCACAATGCTAACCTTATACGCATAGCACAACCCTTGTGACTGTCTTAAGAAATTATCATTTCCCACAATAAGCATTCCTCTCTCACGACACACACTTCCAATGGGGTCCACGTGTTCTGGAACGTTTCACTGCGACGCAGATGCAAACATGGTACACATCGCCTTATATTTACCTTTCCCTCATTTCCAGGTCTCTTCTCTTGGTCCCGGAAGCTGGGTGTGGGGTGTGGGTCCCCACCTGCCCCACATATGGATCAAACTGCTGGTGTCCGTATCCTGTTTCGCGCCACAGCCCACGGGACGGGTATAGAAGTGTACCATAAACTCGCCGCTCTTGCGGCAAAACTCAAAATCAACGCTGGTGACCGTAGCCACAGGCCTTTAAGTCCCCGTCTCATCCCCGCTGGCCGGGTACACTGTGGGTGAGTGTTCCAGGAATGCTCCCAGCTGGCCCATCACGTTCCCTAAATCAGCGGGTTGTACGTTCAACAACCTGGGGTCCCGTATGTTGTTGATGTTTCTCTTAGCGTGGCGTATCCCGCCCCTGCCTCTTATTGCCGTCTGACGTTACTCACTCTAGAAGGGAAATACTGTATTATAGGCTGAGAGCCAGGCCCTTCCAATGGTGTTTGTGTGTGGTACTCTATCTCCCGTGTCTACTCTATAATAGAATGGTGTTGGGTGATATCAAACGTTCCCAGTAATCTTGTTTCTGAATGATTCACTGCGAGCTGATAACGATCTTAACAATTTTTCAAGGTGATTAATTTTTCAAGCTTTTAGGGGTCGATGGCAGTATACCGCAGTATGCCTGTCGGCAGAGAGAACAGCCAGCTGTGGAAAGGATCAACACCCAGTTTTTTTTCATCTCTAATGATCTATTCACAGGACCCCAGGCCGCCATCACCTAACGCCAAGGTAGTTATACCGTAGTTTTGTTTGGCTTTCGCTATGTAAAGGTATCTATCACAATCACCCTTTGGTCCTCTACATTTTTCATTTTCCTGTTGTCCTGAAGTTCGTCCGTCATGTACTTGTTTTCAGATATTGGGAGATGAAATTTCTTAAATCACTGACAGTGGTCTATGGGGAGACTTGGTTAATATGTTCTGGTTTATCATCGCACACCCTGGTGGCGGAGGAGTCTCACTGATGATTCTCGTGTTGTCTTTGACAACTCTCATTCGTTAAACTGTCGCTTTTCGCATCCCACACACACTCTCATGCGTCAGAGTTCTTTTTCCCCCCTCCAACCTTCTTTCTCCCTTCCTCTACTCCCTCTCTTCCCCCTCCGCTCCCTCAAGGGCCGCCGCCGCCGTCGGCAGCGGGAGACGGTCTCATATCGCTGACGTCGCAGTGACATTACGAGATTAAGAGCGGGCGAGATAGAGCCCTGGAGAGAGACGGATGCATCCTGCAGTAGCTTCAATACGTCTGACCTTGGAGGCCACCAGGATCTTGGACCTCTTATTGACTATGTCTTGCTGGTTATGAAGGATTCACAGAGGCAATGGGGAGACAAGAGAGGAGGGAGAGAGAATGAATGAAGGAGGAACTGAAAAGAGGAAGAGAAGGAGGTCTATGGCTGGTTTTGTTGACACTTTTACTCACCTCAGGCCACATTAACCGTAAGGGCGTGGCATATACTGCAGGATGGGTCAGCATCCTTATACATGAGGCGAGATACGGAGATAAGCCGTGGGCCCGAGAGATCCAAGGAGGTGGAGAGAGAGAGAGAAGGAGACAGAGAATAGAAGAAGAAGAACGGAATGAAAGAGGGAGACACGGACGGAACAGACGGAGAAAAGGAAGGACAGACCAAGGGTAAAAACGGAAGGGCGCTGAGAGGGACGGAAGGGAGAGTGGAGAAGGGTGTGCAGGGATGTGACGGGAGAAAGCAGGATGGACAGGAGCAAAACAGAAATAGAGAGAGAGAGAGAAAGAAATGAAAGCAATGAAAAAAAGGCAAAAGGAGAAAGCAAAAAGGAAATTTAAAAGAAAAAGGGAAAGGGTTTGGGAGGAAAGTAAGAGCAGGGAGAAATAAGCTAAAAGACGACTATGGGGAAAAAAAGAAACGCCCCGAAAAGTAGAAACTGAAAAAGGAAATAGAACGTGGGCGAAGGGACATAAAAGTCGCAAGATACAAAGACACAAAAGAGAGAGAGAGAGAGAGAGAGAGAGAGAGAGAGAGAGAGAGAGAGAGAGAGA
>JAYMFT010010951.1:0-16877 GCA_038088735.1 Panulirus argus
TATAAATATATATATATATATATATATATATATATATATATATATATATATATATATATATATATACTTTCTAATGATTCTGGCAGTGATATACAGAATTCCGTCAGCTCGAGGTTACACCACGAGTGAAAAGTCACCCTTTGTCGAGGCTGAAGCGTTGGAAGTAGTCTCGTCAAAGACCTTCTCACTCTAAAGGAGTCTACATTTCCCTGCTACTGGAATTAGCGCAACCTTGGGCTGCAGGAACTTTTAGAAAGGTCCTGGGTAACATATGAATTCATTAATAGAAACTGATCCTGTAGTAATCATAAGTGAGTTAACAAAACGTTTCTGGTTTTCATTCTGGTAAGAGCTAAAACATGTGTGGTAAGGGTACACTGATGGCTAGTGGTGGTAAAATGTAGCGTCCCTTGAGATGGCTTTTGTTAAGAATGAAAGTAGTAATTATTAAAACTTGCTTTCCTACTCAACTTTACTGCCCCCCTTAATCACAGGTTTAACAAGGAGTCACTCTGTCTTCTCCAGAGTAGTTGGTTATAAACCTCAGGTAGCGAAGAGACACTGAACTTTCTTGCATTACTTTGACTGCAATTTCGCAGTCGCTGATGGAAAAGACCATAGCATTATAATTGGAAAAGTCATTCATTCTTCTACTGATGAGCCAAATCAAGGGCAGCTTCCAAGAGGCTAATACAGTAGGAGGGGAGCTGTAATCTTGGGATATATTTTTCTTCTCTTGCTCTCATTAACATTATCTTTTTTCTTTATGTTAGGTGAGACGCCACGGGCAACTGAGGCCCTAATCAAGGCCATCCCATTATCGTTACATATATATACATACCCTAACCTGAGCCATTTCATCAACCAAACCCTAGGGGTGGTGATGAACAGCTGGGTTGACTGTGGACCAAATGCCGCAAACAGAATTCGAACCTACGCGCTCGACCCTGGGCGGCCAGTGAATGCATCGCGGTCAGGAACGCTAACCAGTACACCACATAAGTCTATACATTATCTCTTCATGATTCTAATGAAGTTTAGTGCACTATAAGTCATAATGTGTTGTTACAACGAGGTGTCAGTTCGTCACAGAGTTTATCGTTATCACAGTTCTGAAGTCATCTTGTCCGAGTTTATGAGTAAACTTTTTGCCTCCGGACTAACTGCTGCAAATTTCTAGACGATACGTTTGTCTTCAGTTCTCGTTTGTTTTTCGGGTCGTCTACTCTTATCCCTGGGAAATTTATGATCTTTAAATTTCTTTGGTTCTTTTTCGTGTATCTTCCTTTACTTTAGCATGAACCTCCTTGCGTCAACACATAATCCAGTTCACACATTCGTTGATGATCCATCTCTACCTTTCCACATTTCATTCATATCAGTTACACATTATCCTGCTCTCTCTTTAACCCATCTCGTCTTGGCTATATCAAATTCATGCTTTGATATTAATAACCAGTAGAGGAGACATAACTCAGTAAATACGAACAATTCCGAAAAGCAATTCTTCTCATTTTTCTCTCTAGAACTCCCTTTGAAATTACTATCATCTCTGATGGCTTGGTAATTCCCCCCACTCAACGGAATAAACATCTATGATATCCTTTTAACGTCGTATAGAGCTCGGAAACCCCACATTACACAAACAGCCAAGACTGCCTCTAAATATTAGAAGCCTTACGGAGATGTCGGGATTATTTTCTTCCAAGCAGTAATCCTGTTAGAGAAAATACTAATTTCAAGTATATGGAATTCTACGCTCACTTCTGAAACGGATCCAGAGTCATACATACAACAGAGTTGTGTGTAATGCAGACCAGCTTATCAGTGTTACGAATTTCACTTCAGAATATGAAATTCCCAACTGTTTTCTCTGTTTACCCATCTATCAATCTATCCATCCATCAATCTACCTACAGCACCAATGAGTATAATATTGGTTTCAGTTCAGCTACGGAGTATTCGACAAGAAGCTACTGCCTCGTAAAATAAAGCAGTCAGCAACACGAGGATGAGCCATCGTGATACCTATTCTAAACCTGAAGGCTTTGAATCTCTTAACCTTTCATGTCCTTCCCCCTAAGAGCTAAGGTCTGGGCCTCCTTCAAAGTAAAGTTTTCCTCTTCCTTAAGAAGTCAGGAGCCTCTTTCATTCTTCCTCACCCTCTTTTGACCTCTCTTTTTCATGCAAGATCTAGCCTTCAGTGAGGAAGTCTGCTCTTGACTAGTGACATTTTCATAAGAAAAAGAAAATAATGAAACGACACAAATAACCACGACCATTACGAGGACAGGTTATTCATCAGTCAATTACGAAAACAATGTCTGCAAATTCAGAATACAAAAATATATATATATATATATATATATATATATATATATATATATCCATAGAACACCTTTAAATGGTTCCTACAGCTTCAAAGGATACACTGCAATCGGCAGCGGGGAGATGTTGGATTCCTTTGGAGTTAGAAGTTCCTTGATGTGAGTGTCTCTCTCGTCCACTGACAATGATAAAACCTCGCCGGAGGTGACGTCCCATTCGTGGATTAATCCAGGCAATACCTATGATAATTCCACTCAGGAAGCTTCCTGGAGGAGCCTGATGTTACTAAGGACCCTTTTTTCCAGGGGCTCCGATAGCCTACAGCTGCGCTAAGCTCAGTAGCTGGTACAGGATAGACTAGTTTGAGAGAGAGATTTTGTTTCGTCAACTGACAGTTATCTTGCCAATAGTGACTTTGGCCCTCGAATCACAGAGAATACCAAATCAAACAATGGATGCTGCGTCCGTGCAGTTTATGAGTCAGTCTGAGAAGTGCTATCAAGGCCATTGCCTAGATCAGAGCAATACAGGATCAGAGTGATCTAGGGCCATATATCGGTTAACTGAGAGCTGGCCAGGAAGTGTTTCTCACACCCAGTGTGAGCACACAGAGGACAGGCTGCAGAGGGCTTACGTCCAGAGAGAGGCGACGACTGGAGTGAGATCAATATTGAGCATGACGTTGATCCTGGCGGCTGGGATTATTAATGAAGTGCTGTCACTGATATTAATCACATCTGAGGATAGAAAAATTATATGAATTGGGTAAGTTCTCGCTATTTGTTTTTTAATATTATACAAAGGCTCGATCACGGAGCTACTAGAATTCCTTTTCTGGGGGTCATGCAGCTCCAAGGCTGCACTCCAACTGGGAAAGAGAGATATGGACTGCTTTGGAATGAGAAAAAGTATTTAGACCTCGCCACCATTCCACTTGCCGTTCTTGCCTGTTCTTGAATAATGCTTGGTGATTTGAAAGACAGCAAGCAACTCAGTATTAGTTCAGAAGTGCTGTTTATGTAGTCATGGAACAGGCTAAGAACGGAGCGGTGGCGACAAGGAGGTGGTGGTACACAAACTTTCTGATATAAGCGATCTCTTTCCTGACGCAAAGCGGATTACTTTACGGGGAATCTAATCTCATTTGTGAAGCTGAGAAACAATTGCCTGTAGTTTACGACAGCATCCAAATCCATTATCCTCTCTGGAAGAGGATGGTGTTTTCTTTCCCGTAATAAACGACCGAATTAATTTTCATCTATAGCACTAACGTCCACCGAACACAGCAATATTATCGTTTTAACAGCGTCATTAAAAACAGAATGAGCACAGACGCTGTTGTGGAAGTGATGATGGCTTATTTCACAAGCCATGTAATTACGAGTCATTAATTTTTTTTCCCTTACCACACCCTATGCAAATTATTACTCATGCCCTTATATATGACATCATGATATTACTACCTCAACGAATATTCTTCCAGAATTCTTCTTTTGCGTGAGCAACTCACGAGCAAATTAGAGAAAAAAAAAAGCACCGTACCGGATGCCTTCCAGCGATTCCAAGCGCCATCATCAGCTTAATGTAAAATACTTGCACGTACACACAATCCCTTCAATCTCTCACACATAAAGGCTTCACATCTTGCTGCTGATCCAATTTTCCCATTTCATAATAGCACAATTAATGCCCATTCTCATCTCTACTGCATACACGCTCCTGCTGCAAGCAAGCACTCACACAAATTGCCTGAAAAACAGAGACGCTTGTGGAGACACTCCTCCACATCTCTTCCATCCATTTCCAGAGACACGAATTGCCCCATCTTAAGTAAAAAGATATCCCTAATCTTCCTCATACCCTCTTCTCTTCGTCTCCATTAATATTTCTCTGCGAGTAATATTGCCTTACACGAGTCTCCCTGACCTAAAATATTTTCGAATTGTTCCTCTACGTACTGATAAAAGAGTTAGCGTATCCATTAAAGATATTCTGAAGCAAATAACTGTCTAAGTTTTAAGAAAGATTATAGGAGTCTGATTTAGACTTCCGATCAGATCTTAATTACAGATAGTGTGTGTGTGTGTGTGTGTGTGTGTGTGTGTGTGTGTGTGTGTGTGTGTGTGTGTGTGTGTGTGTGCTCGTATGGATACCCACGTGTGTGCATTTTGAGTTTATTCAGGCATGTGCATTTATGTTTATTTCATTATTCAAGTAAATAACTGAGAGTGAATGAGAGAATAACACCGATAGGTGAACACCAAAATTTGTAAACTGTAAATTCTCTAAACATTCGAATCAATCCTTCCCTTATTACCTACGCTAATTGATTCTCGTTTACATAATTTCTCTCTCTCTCTTACCTTCTGCCCTATGTTGAAGCCCTATGGATCAAAGACACTACAAAACCGTTCAGACATGATTATACAAAAGATTAGACGGGAACAGTTGCTTGTGAGGTGGGAAAAAAAAGAATCCCAAACTGAAACGTTGTATAAATTAAACATAATAACGATCTGTCCAGAAATATCACTTTAAAAAACTCACACACGAGAACAGCTGCATTATGAAGAAAATATATTCATCTTGAATCATAATGCGAATCAATTCAAATGAAACTTTACGAGTACAGCAACACACACGAGAACAGTTGCTTACTGAAAAAGAAGAAATAGATAATATTACGAGCCTGTTTAGATAAAATTCTACAACTTATGGGAGCAGTTGCTTGCAGGAAACAAAAAATAATCCCATCTCATCAAAACTCATCACTAAAGCAGCGAGTTTCAGCGAGGAATAAAACGTTATTCTCTAAACGTGCCGGCAAAATGATGCCACCTCCTTCGGGCAAGTTAAAGAGGACGAGGCGATAGGAGAAGGATAACGAAGCCATGTAAAATTTAAAGAAAATGTGTCCGTGGAGATGAGAGGAAGCATGTCAAGACGGAGGACAGATGTAAAGGACCTGATCGCTGGGAATACTACAGCCTTGGAGTGAACACACACACACACACACACACACACACACACACACACACACACACACTCACACACAAACCACACACACACACACACACATGATTCAGTTAATGGCAGACTTTACCTCCAAGCAACTAGCTCGCTTTTGAGAAAGGGCACTGGCTTCCTGAAGCGAGATTTGCAGTCAACAGTTACCTGTATTTCTGATGCCACGTTTGCAGTGTTTTCAAAGCCAGTATATTTATTGAATATATATATATATATATATATATATATATATATATAGTTTCATCTATATCATAAACTATCTACTCTTATTCACATTATTAAAATGTACGTACGTATTCAATCTGACTTAATCTACAGACCTTCATTCCCCTTTCCACTGTCTCGTTAATGTGTGACGCGCGAAAGCAAACGGATCACTTGGTACAATCCCTTTAACCTGTGTCAAATGAAAATCTCCTGTCCATCACTTTCAAACTGATATGTTCACATATGAAAAACCATTACGCAGCTTGACAAGCATTGCCCTCAGTCGCTTCATCTTTCATATGATAGTGGAAATACATTTGTTAAGAGAAGGGAAAGTCTACCTCATGAAGCAATAGTCACGAACAGATACACACACACAGTTTCGTAATGATTTTTACACTGGAAGGGGAGAAGTAATGGTAGGAAATCAACACTGGCACACCCGTGGGTCTGTGGCGTATACGAAAAAGCAACTAAAATCTTTATACATCAGTTCAATCTCTAATTACCCTCCACCCTCTACACAATACCTCACAATTTCTATGATGACCAAAATTATGGTAATAAGGTCCTCTGAAATCTGAAATTTTGTTCAGATTATTTCTTTCAATTCATTTTAATAAAATGAACAGACGACTGGCACGATCTTATGAGCAGTTGATATCTGATACTCGTAATCATAATAATTCTCTCGCGAGGTAAAATGGAAACATTCCGTCCTTCTGAACCAGTTGACATTATCGTGATGAATGTTGCACATGCTATCGTTTCGAGACCTACGTAAAAGTTTCTTAATTACGCTTCGCAAGTCATAAAGCGGAGATCAGCGAGGCCCGAGAGCGCGTTTTGTGTGTACCGCGCGTGTCGTAATTTAATATGCTCGTAAGCCAAGGGAATCATAACGCGCCAGCAAGACCAGAGAGATTCAGTACTCACTTGTGAGAGGTAATGTCAGGGCACAGCCTTCGCGTGCTTTTAAGAATGGGAGATTCTTATTTATTAGTTTGATAAAGAGAATCCTCGGCCGACATTGAGGCAATGGTCTCTTCAGCCGCCAGTCAGACATGAGAGTCTCTACTTGCTAGAAAGAGGATGGATTTTTCGCTTGCTATTATGACGGTGAACAATGCTTGCTATTAACGTAGATACTCCTCACTTGCGAGCGAGTCGGTGAATTCCTCTTGTGCTAGGAAGTAAAAGAACCCTTCATAGCTAGGAAGACAATAAACTCTGCTAACTCGTAAGGCATGGGTCCTCATTTGCCGGTGAGGAAAGGGATTTCTCATTATTTTGAGAGAGACATCTTTCTTTCTTCAAATGAAGAGAGATACCTTTCACTTACTAGTGTGGAAAGGGACTTCTTACTTACTCGAATGACAAGCAACTCTCCATTAACTAGTGCAATGATATCCTGATAGTACTCGTAATTAGGGAAGGGAATTCTCATATTTACTTTTTGACAAAAAAATTTTAGCTGCAAATGCAAGTACCCTTGCTTGACTGCCGAAGTATTCATCACTTCCTTATAATCTTTCGGACATTTTTTGTCTGAATTAGGTACCCAAGAAAGTTTTTTTGACATTTTGACACGGAGTGTGGAATCCACGTAACAGAAGACAACTGAAGGCCTTAGCTGTCAAAGAAATACAGAGTAGCACTGATATATTTCTCAGATATTCGATTTCCAGAAAATCAAATTATCTAAAAAATGTAATAATTATATAGTTATTTGTAATTCGCAATCATATCTTAATATTTCAAGGTGTAAAACCCGCTGTAGACGGCATCAAAAATCTAATCTCTGATTAGCTTCTTTAAAACTCTATGTTTTGGAAAGGGACCGAAAACGAACAAATCGAAATGCACAAACGCCCTTCTACTTCGTCGATTTATCCCAAGTGACAGTATGAAACTAGAATACCTTTTGTTCCCTCTGCCACTCCTGAAGGAGGAAAAATCCCAGACGCGAGGGCATGAGTGGGCGCCTGCCTGTTTGTACCAATGACACCGATGTCAGGGCAGTGGTGGCAGTAGTGGTAGCGCTTGCCTTCGAGTGCCTTTGATAGATTATCAGCCTGCAGCTCCGCCACGGATGCGTGTTGGCGAAATATGCTGATTACACGTGTTGTCCGTCCTCGTTTATTGAGGACAAAGTTTTGCATTTTAGTGATGCACACAAACCAACGGAGCAATATTTCATATCCAATATTTCCCTCTTCAGTAAGAGTCTTCTCGTCTGTGTCATTATTCTCTTTAGATTTCCATTAAGGCCGGCCCTTGATGTAGACTTTTGTCCGTGACTGGAGCCTTCAACACACACAAAAAAAAAGGTAAGAAGGAGAATGGCTAAGAGGAAGAGGAGGAGGAGGAGGAGGAGGAGGCAGAGTTGGAGGAGGAGTAGAAGGGCCGCCTGGTGACAGCCACCGTTCGGTAAGCATTTCTGTCTCGAGCACCGCTAATTGGCTCTCCAGTGTTTTTGAGCGCGACGACCACTGCTCATCAACACTTTTGTTTTTCTCGCTTTGGTCGTCTACAGAAGGAAATTATGTTTTATATGAACTGATAAAGACTTGCGTGGGTTGTGTGTTGTTTACGAAGCAGAGCGTTTATTTTTTCCTTTTGTAAGAGCTTTGAAAAGACCTACCCTACATTCTCCGTTTGGTACAGTGGCCAGTAGTCTATATGACATATCCTAGACAATAGGAAGAAGGATAGACATATCAGAATCGATACTGAAGGTGAAATTGAGGGATGATTTGAAGTTATTTTAAGGAGCACCATCACACAGACATTTACACATGACAGTCGTGTCAAATGATCGTGACACATAGCTCGGAAAATGTAACGCCAGAGCTAAGGTGCACCAGAATGTAAACAAGACAAATGACTATAAGTCTCCCTGTTCCCTTCCTTCCCTAGGAACATCAAACGCACTTCCATCTAGGGAGGACGAATTCAGATGCACGCCTCCACTACTGCTGCTGTACGGGGCTCCCTGGCACTACTACGTTTCGCGGTGATGATTACGAACGAGACGATGTTTGAAAAACGCTAATGGCCGTGGTCGCGAAGTTAGCTTAAACACCCCCACTGCTTCCCAGAGGCACCGCTGTCACCCAAGATGATGAACGGGGGATGTCCGCGTCCGCTAAAAGAAAATGTGGCAATCTGCACCACCCGTGGATTTTTCAATCTTAGGTAATTGTAGGGTACAATGACGAGAAGGTTGTAGAACGGGCCCTCGTCGAGCTGCAGAAGGAAACCTCTAACGTCTCCTCCTTAAGGAGCAGATCAGACCCCGTGCCTGCTTGCGGTATAAGGTTCTTGTCCCTCCGGCTCTAATCAAGAAGACGAGATCTTTAATTTATCTCGATCGAACCAAGTATCTCACTTTCTGGAATACCTTCATTGCGTCAGTGCCTATGAATAAATGCGTTATGAATAATGCGTATGAATAAATATCGAGGTGGAATAAATAAATGGATAATTAGAAAGACATATGAGTGAGCATATATTGATATACATAGAAGTACCCATCACAACAACACTACAATCACCATTTCAACTCCCCCCTCGGATCATTCATGCCCAGGAGGCAACAACTATAAAAAAAAAAAAGACATCGAGCACTTATTGATCAATTGCCACACACTTCTTGCACATAGACGTACTCACATCACAACTCTTTATGATCTGTGATCTCAACAAAGGATACGTGGCTAGCTTCCTGAGTGTGCAGGAGCCTCGTAAGGAGAGAAGGGACTCCTGAGGCAGGAAGGTCGGGTAAGGTAAGGCACGGAAGGAAAAAAAAAATAAAAAAGAGAGAGGAAAGGGGAAATGGACGCAGCAGTAATGCCTGTGACCATAATACCAAGAGAGGTGGTAGCAATGTAATATCAGTCATACTAAAAGCCAATAAGGTAAAGGTCCAGGAAATGGTCGTAACGCACCTTGATGTTAGTGATAAAGCGTTATGTAGAGACACACACGTACGGACACCAGTATAACAAACCTGTAACGACCATCAGCAATGCTATGAACCTAACCTTAAAGTCCCCAGAGAAGAGAGAAAGCCTTCTTCAACACCCACCTAATCTTGCACCACACCTGCAACAAATCCTCGCACTAACACACCCCTACAGAGTACATCCTCGCCTTCCCACCGCCGTCACGACAAAAGAAACCCCCTCATCATCTCATTCCCACCGCGCCGTCACGCTATATTAGTCTGCACGTCACCGGCCGTCGCCAAGAATCGCATCGTCCCAAGAGCCTCATAATGTACGTACATTATGAGGACAGTCCAGGCTGGCGACCGACCACCTTCCTTGCCCTCGCTGCACTTGCTTTACTAAATTAGGTGGTGGCAGGAGTTGGTTGCATGAGTGGCTTGAAAGACGTGACAGTCAGCATGTTTGCATAATTCTTTCTCCTTTTATTTCCATACAACTGAATGATATGGATAGACAGATAGATAGATAGATAGATAGGTTAAGTAAGGAGAGTATCTATCTACCTACGAGTACCTAAGAAGAGATTCTTCTTTACCTTTAGAGAAATTTCTTCGTACTGGAACTCGGGTTAACAGCAGAAGTAATTTATTTGATATCTTTAACAGAAATTAGACTTATCTGTATGAGACAATGTGTTTAACAAAAAAAAAAAGTAGTGATGGAGGTTCCACATGATTTTATCCTGGGACTAACGGTAAACTTACTAGATTCCTATATATATATATATATATATATATATATATATATATATATATATATATATATACACACTATGTATGCTTAAGCTATTTCGATTGGTCTGAACATTCTATATAAGATTTCCAGTTTCCGAAATGGGTAATAATTGTGTGCCTATTATCATACTTTCTGAATTTATCACTCGGGCTCCTCAGCTGTAATTCAAGATGCAAATTTCCATATTTAGTCACCATCAGAATTCTCTAAGAAATCTGAAGGAAATTTTATACACTTTGTTTACTTGAAGACTATAATTATGCGTTACTCTACTGAACTATAAAAATATCAAGCACCATGATTAATCATCCTTACACGAAATTAGTTACGCGATTTTTCTTAAGAATCTACAAAAATAGAAAGCGTAATATGCAAAGGCATCTATATGATAAGGAAAATAAATGGGATTTCTTTCATTAGATGTTTTAACTTTCGTAAAAACAGTGTCTTGAATTTGAATACCTTTGAATATTAACAAGAATTTCCTGGCTGTAGACGCCGCTCTGGTCTTAACGAGAAGTATTTCTTCTCCTTAGAAAATATTTCCCGTTGTATTTACCTCATTATAACCAGAACTTCATTTGGGCGGGAACCAGAGAAATGTACCTCGTAAGAAAGTGGTTAAAAAAAAGTCATAACGTTTTTTTAAACGAAACTGAAGGAAAAAGCCTGACTGGGAAAGGATTAAGAATAACTAAGTATAAGCCAACAACTTAAATAAAAAAAACTCATATATCTTATATATATATAAATGTGTGTGTGTGTGTGTGTGTGTGTGTGTGTGTGTGGTACATAATGGTACATAAAGCCTTCACGTAGCTTATTCCTTGATACCTATCTTCGATATTCTTCTTTCACTTATCTTATTCTTAACTGAATAACCTTTTGAGGGTGAGGAAAAGTCAAGCTCTAACCCATAACTAAGATCAAAAAACCTTTAGGGTGGGTTTTCATGCTTTCAATTTGCCTAAAGTGAGGTGAACTCAAGTGTGGGAGGTTTCATTCCTATCCTGAAATAATACACGCATTTCCAGTCCAGTCGACAGCACTCTGATCAGGACAGTGAAGCTTTACAGCTTTTTATTTTTTTCTTTATCTAGATGGCGATGATATTCAAGTTATACATATCGATGGATGATCTTCTCAAGCAAACGGAACACAATATTTAGCTTCGCTTCACGAACACACTTCACACGGCAAAAACGTTTGCCCGAGAGTCTTAAAGATACCCAGAGAGATACCTTATCGACTCCGATGAACAAACTCCCTTGAGAAGAATTGCCCCCTTTGTAATGCTCCCCTGGAGCGACAAATAGACGGGATAGGATTTCGTGCGGGCGTTGAATGGTGGCTGGATTGCTAAAGACAGCGAAGAAAGATTCGAGGATAGTCTTATAAACGACGCGAGTTGCACAGTATTGCTGAAGAGAGAGGAGAAAAAAGAAAAAAAAGCATCGCTGAGAGACCTAAATATCCAAACCCTTATATAAATATATATACAGCAATGCGCATTAAGTCTTATCCCCAGCATCAGTCCAGAGTGATCAAGGCTTATTGGGGAGACCTCCTGGGGGCGCCTTGGGAGCCGAAACTCGTGTCTCCTGCCGAAGCCCAAAGACTGAGGCATCTCAGTGCGTTTCCCATCCCCCGGGTGTTATTTCCTCCAGTCACTGCTCCCAGTCGTAGCCACAAATCCGATTGTTCGTGTTGGCCTTAATGCGCCTCGAGTCCCCCGAAGCTCTGGTGCAATTGTTTATATTGAGGGGAAAGTCAATATCTATTCTCTTGATCGTTTGATGCTTTCCTTAACTTGAGAGGCGTATCTGTTTCACGACGTATATTTTGATTCTGCATGTGGAAGCCTAAATGCTTATATTCATATATCACTGGATGACCGATGGAAATCTATGAAAAAATCTTTTACCCCGGATGATATAATCAACTTTTACGTTACATTGAAGCAGGCTCGTCTTCATCTTGGTCCCTTTTAACCTGGATATATATATATATATATATATATATATATATATATATATATATATATATAAACACTATGTTTCTCAACCTGTGGTAACTCCCTTACCAAAAAAAGAAAAAAAAAAATACTAGCGCAAAGCAAACGCTCGCTCCCAAGCACCTGTGCGTGCGTGCTTTCCCAAATAGCTGCTGGCAGGTCTTGCGGGCATGTAAAGCATTATATTACTCACGCCTAACGCCGACGAGAACGCTACACACACACACACACAAACACACACACACCAGCCTATAGTATCTCAGCACTGCCACCTCAGACACAAGAGAGCTCCCTGAAGCAGACGGTATCACAGACTTGTTCCGATAACCTCCCCTGTTTAGCGAGGTGCTACGGTGCTTCTTCCATGATGCGTTAGTATTCACTGCACTAATCCCACTTTACCTTCAAGCACATATGAAACGCTTTCCTCACACAGGGCACGTACACTTGCCTCTGGAAAGTGCTGCGAGGGCATTCCAAGTAAATTCTCTCCTCTCGAGGTTCGACATCTTACACTAGGAGGCACTCTCCAGTCGAGAGGAGACTCGACAATTCTCAGAAAACACACTTGCATGACAATCACACTCACTTAATTCAGTGTCATACATTCTCACTTAAATACGACCGAATTTCTCACACTGTGAGTGAAACAAGATTTAATGTCTCGCCCTTCCTAATACAAGTGCTTCGGCCTCTTGCTCTTTATCTAAAGTTCCAAATACTTAGTCTTTATTCTCTAAGGGTAACATAAGAGATATAGCTATCCAAATGTCTTTAGTATTATTTACCACGGAGACATACGAATACAGAACCGCCACTTGGGATTATCAATACAGTTTAAAGACTTAAAACTAAAGGATGGAAGTGTGAACACAGTTGACTACTGAGCATGTCACTAATGATTATCACCTCGAAGGGAGATCGAATTCCTACAAAGACCCTTAAGCACCCCCAATAAAATGTCAAGAGAATATGACTAAAGTCAGATTCCTTCCTTAGTTTAGTAAAGCACATTAATCCGATTCCTTTCTATCAGTGGCAGCGGTTTTCCTGTGCAACGGCAAAAAGCTACCACTAGCCGTAATATACGTCGTGTTAAGGGGAAGTGAGCCTGACAGAGTGAGTAATCTACACCTACAGCAAGAAGATTAATGCACCTTCGCGGTCTACTCTCTCTCTCTCTCTCTCTCTCTCTCTCTCTCAACGTTTCTCCCGAGGTTGCGTACGGGCCTGTGTTTAGTGAAGTTATAGGACTGGACGAGTGATAAAGATTACTGGGAAGGAACTGGTAATAAACTTATGGCTTAGAGACGATAAACGAAAGGAAATGACAAGAAACCATAAGGAAGATTAGTTCAAAGTATTTTAAAAGGGTTATGCGAAAAAAATAAAAGTGTTTCGATGGTATGGATAAGGAATAAGTAGAGGATCAACGAAGAGGAAATCACAATAAAAACAAAAAAGAAACTAGTTAGAAAGGATATGCAATAGTACATCTAAGAAGAGGACACAATGAATGCTGAGAATGTAAGAGAGTTCAGAGATTCTCTGATCGTAGATAGAGTTCAAGAATTGAGGCTCCATATATATATATATATATATATATATATATATATATATATATATATATATATATATATCCTTACGGGTTTTTCTGGCGAAAAAACATAACAGGAAAATTACAGAGACCTGAGCGTGACCTTCGTGAAAGCCTCCTCATAATATAGAGACGAAAATATGAGGCATTTCATTACTTCGTCTTCGTCGCCAGCAGACGCATAAGCTGTTTTGTTGGTGCGAGTTATGTCACTAATTCCTCTGGAAGTATATCCTTTTTCTCCGATACAATTTCCGGCGAGAATTCAGGGACATCCTGAAAGCAAGGAATGTGCTCTTATGACTGTCTATATATACTTATATATGTACGAGTTACTGGTGTGTTAAATTCAAGATATCGATGATGGAAATGACATGGTTGAAGAGATACGTGATGCTCCTCCATAGAGCAGTGTTACACTGCTTACCATTCTGCTCATTCTAGGTAATCGTTCTTCACGTATCCACACATCGTCTTCTTAACATATATTCTTTCCTATTTTTTGAAGGAAATTCTTTACTCTATCATAAACGGGAACCAGAACGAACACCAATAGTGCTGGGCCTAATATTCTTAAATATTTTTGAAAGAAATTCTTTCCTCTATAAAAAAATGGAAACCAGAACTAATATTAAAAGAGACTGAGTTTGCTTGAGACTATACGGCCTTCGTGACATAAAAGGTAATACTATAGATGGAAGCTTAGTATTTATGGAGCTGTGGGGACAACATCTAAAGAATACGATAAAGCTTTCAATCTTTGGCTTTAAATATGGAATCAATCCCTTTCAGAGTCCAAAAGGAGCTATCTCAGTCGTCCATTCCACATCGGATTCTTAGTATACAAGATCAAAACCCTTTCCAACGCAGGTTCTAGCCCACGTATCTCTCTCTCTCAAGCAGAGGACAGAAACATGAAATACAAGTCTCCAACACAATAATGCTTGCGAAATCCTGCAGTATTCAATAGCCCTCGAGGGGATCAGGCACAAAGGAACGTCACACACATCAACTATATCTTGTATACTCGTGCCTCTGAGATGTGTGTGTGTTATGCTCGACAACACACACCAAAGTGAGCTATTTCGATACTCAAAGAGGTAAGTAATATTACAAATAATCTAAGAAAGGAGATACCACAAGGACTCAAAGAAATATAACCCAATCTTCTCTCCGCAAGTTATAGAGCTCATACAATAAAGACCCTGTGAGGATGCTATCATCCTAAGGTTGATTTGATTTTAAGAACACCATTCAAAAAACGAGAAAGCGAGTCAGGTAAATTACACCATGCAATGAGAACGTACCCTTAGTATAATGATGAACCTAATTGGATCCTCAGATTACAAGGTATAATATTTTCTCTAAGGTCTTTACAGGAGGCTGAGAAGTATTGGAGAACTTGAGCTGCTTGCGAATATTTTCACATCTGTAACGCGTATGAAATACAGAGTCTCAGTAATGTTAAGGAACTCGCAGCATAAACTAAAGTCTCTCATCTCATTTCAGTGGTCTAGTCCTTCAAATAGATAAACACAGATAGATATGAGCATTATCTATTTGTCCATTGCCTCCTGAGTTCTTGACAGAACCATAGGAAATGTGCAGACACCAAGGTGTCGTGAGTCAAGATTTACGACCTCGTGCAGTTGTGTGTACGTGTGCGTGTCATCAGGAGCTGTGTTGCCCCCACCAGTCGCTCCTAGACAGAGAGGCAGCTGGACTAAGAGGAAATGTATAAAATGAAGGGAAGACGGGTGTAAAACAGTATCAACTCGAAAGCGAAGTCATCTCCTTGTGATATCAGAAATATAAATACATGTAGATGCCTCTGTGTTTCTGCGTGTAGCTATACTATTAAGTGACTCTGTCTGTAGGTGTCAGATATCCTGCCCTGTGCTTGTAGGATCCAAGAGCATTCGCCTCCGCCCACACACTTCGGCGTGAGGCTAAAGTGTCCCACTGCCGCTCCACTGATCGATTTAGGTTGCTGTTGACGGAATCACCTGCCGGCCCGCGTTCCCTTTGTAGCCTGATTGGCTGGGTTGCGCTCGTGCGCCTGATGTCACTTCACCGCCTCGACCGACTTGTCTATCACGTTCCTTTACAATTGTCGACAACGAGTTGAATGGATCCGTTCCTTCATTCTAGAAATTTACCTATCGGTACTTGAGGCATCACTGCCCCTTATCATGGATATATCACGCATTCGTCTATCATCTAATTTTGGAAATTCATCTCCTATCTACAGGGTAAAGACTTGCCCTTCAGGACTTTCCATGTTTGGGTGGCTCACGTCTACAATTCTGGTGACACGTGTGTGTATGAATTTGACACTTTCAGGCGCTATAATATTTCAAGCGAGCTATGAATATTTACAGAATTACCATAAACGAATAAAACATGCTTTTACCTAAAAAGCTCAGCGGGGAAAAATTAACCCCTTCGACTGAAGTACGGTATTATTTCCGTCCGTCGTACGTCATACGCCACCGCGACAACTCGGGTAAATCTTCAAAATCTTTAACGTAACTTCGACGCATGAGAGTTTAACGGGACAATATCCCGAATGAGGTCGATGAGGCGAGAAATCCGTGCAAGTTCATTGGGGGTCAGACGGTACGTGACTTTTTACACCGAGGAGTCAGTTCTGCAGTTGGAATCCGCATTTCGTTCAAGCTTATCTGACGTTAATGTTTTATTAGACGTATTTTAACTTATGAGAGAAGAGACAGCACGAGCATGTGAACGCGCTAGTCAAGGTCATCTCATTAACATTACACAGACACACACACACACACACAGTATATTTTTTTTTCATACATATTCGCCATTTCCCGCGTTAGCGAGGTAGCGTTAACAACAGAGGACTGAGCCTTAAATCCTCACTTGGCCCCCTTCTCTGTTCCTTCTTTTGGAAAAGTGAAAACAGAAGGGGAGGATTTCCAGCCCCCCG
>JAYMFT010010962.1:0-16876 GCA_038088735.1 Panulirus argus
TATATATATATATATATATATATATATATATATATATATATATATAATCAATTCTGTGAAAATATAATAGATCTTGTAACACTATTACACTTAAATACTTGTGTGTTAAGCACGTGAGAACAAAAATAAAGAACACGAGGCGGAGGGCACACAACACTGCCATCAGTGAAGTGTTGTCCCCGAAGAACAAGAGTGAGATACATGCACTATACTTACGTAAGGCTTTGCCTTATACACGATGTGTCATACAATACAAGGTGGACCGTGGCAACACTGTACAGGCGCAGAAAGTGGTGGGTTCCTCAGTACTGCAACACTCCTCCTGCCAACAACGGATATTCCAGACCAACACACACACACACCATCAAGCAAACTCAAGTGTCGCATCACTGATTGATACAAACACGGCTCCTACTTGTACACCTGGAGGAGGAGAGGAGAGAAGGGCGTGGAGGGGGAGAGATGGGCAGAAGGGAGGTCTCAGAGGCAGACTGAAATATCGAAGACTTGGACGAGGCGAGGTATGTTGTCATTACCTGTAGATAGGTCGGGACTAGTGAGTGAGGAGCGACTACTGGAAAGGACCCAAAGTGGGGAGGAAGGACAGTCCTATTATTGCGGGGATATTCAGGGCCAGCAAGACCCTCAGTGATCCAAAGAATGACAATGATCCGCCTGAAGGAGCTCCTGCTGTGATAGGATGCGACCCAGCAAGAGCCCTGCCAAGGGAGGGGAAAAACAAGTCTTCTCTTGGTTCACAAGACGACGGACAAAAAGTATCTAATCGTGAGGACTCACTGGTGGCACACCCTCCTCTGTAAGTGTGTGTGTGTGTGTGTGTGTGTATGAGCGAGCGCAAGTGCGAGCGACCAAGCGTGTGAGTCCGTTTTCCTTTGTCTTCGTGTAAAAGATTTATCTGCTTCAAGAGAAGGTCGACTGATTGGTGAACTAAGAGATAGTTTACTACCTCTTAAGCACGACGGTACGACGCTTGAGCACGCCGGTAATACCCTTGGGTATGACGACCTGGACTTTCATCCGCCTCTTAAGGGTTAGGTCTACGGCCAGACCATTACACTTATGGGCCATATCGTCATGCTCAAGAGGTTAAAGAGGAAGAGCAGGTGTCGTGTGTCATGTGGATGGATTAAAGGGGGAAGTTCAGGGGTTAGAGATCAGGCAGGAGGTAGTTAAAGGAGGATGTTATGTTACGAGGTCACATGTGAGCCACGAGGGAGTTAAAGGGGACAGTCACAAGCCACATACATGTCACTGACGATGAGGTAATGGAGAGAGATCAGGTCTTGTCATGAATGAGTGGATTCATTAAGGAAGAAGGGGCGTCAGAGGTGAGCTGTAACGCTCCTAAGACAGAAATGCAAGTTACCTCCTTGGCGGCACCATGCAAAATCGCTCCCCACTATCCTGTCTTCCTCTATATAGATGGGTGTATGAGATATTATTATTATCCTCCAGCAGATAATGTCGTCATAGACCATCAGGTCTTCTCTTGTAGGGCTTTCCCACGTACTGTCCACCAGCAGACAACGTCGTTATTAACCATAAAATCTTCTGTTATCTGACTATCCTATGTACTGTCCTCCAACAGATAACGTCATCATAGACCACCAAGTCTTCTATTATCTGGCTATCCCAAGTACTTCCATGACCCCCACTTCCCCCAACTCCCTCCGCCCAAGGACGCGAAAAAATCCAGTAATCCCCATAAGGATTAAGGCGCCCCGCTGAGGGAACTTTCTGGCAGTCTTCCGCATCTTGCTCCTCCGGCATCATCGTGGCGATGCCTCAGGCTGGGGGAGCTGGCTTAGACCAGGATTAAGCTCAGGAGAGAATCAGGATTAAAGGTAAGGGATTTGCATCAGGAGTAGAGAGGGATACGGATGACAATGGTGCGGGACGATACATTCTTAAAAATAAAAATTACACTAAGGAGGATTATGAGTACGGAGAGATTCGAGAAGCCTGATGGCTGAGGCAACCCACCGACATTACTGACGACACAGAGTAATCCAGTTCGTGTGGATTACCTCATAGAGCTACAACAAAGGTGCGGTACACATAAAGGGCCACCACAATAAAACTAATGACAAGGGATCCTAGGTTAAACATAGCACACTGAGAAGGGGGCATTAGCTAGGATAAACAATGAGGGGAGGACTGCCTTAAACACAGTCTAGGGGAGCAATGATAAAACCCAGAACAGGGGGGGGGGAGGTGGAGAGGGATTACGATAAAGAGTGAGGATGGCTGGAAATAGACCGTGGGAGGGGGAGCTGGAGGCGAGGGAGAGGGATAAAAGGCTTCACGGGTACCCCTACAGCGGACGGCTTTAGAGGAACGGGTTCTCCCAGCCCTGTGGACCGCCTAGCCTCCTCCACTCCCAACCCCCGACACCCCCGCCTTCCACGTCACAGAGCCGGTTAATAAACGTTCTTCTTTACGGCCATTATCACCGGGAGACAATAATGAGTCCACGTCTAATTTCCTAAAGAATACGTCACAAAGGAACTTGCTCCTCTCCCGTGTTCCTCTGATGCCGACCTGTCTACCCCATCCAGTCTTATGCACCGACCCCTTCCCTGTCACAACCCCTTTCTGTCCCATGCTACAACCTTCCTTGCCACGACCTCTCTCTGTCCCATGCCGCCCCGTTCCCTGTCAAAAACCCGTCACTGTCCTATGCCGTCTCACGTCGCAACCATCCCAACCACTTCCCTGCCACAGTCCCTCGCAATCTAATGTCGTAGCCTTCCCTGCAGCAAACTTTTGAGTCCCTTGCCGTCCCCTTCACTGCTGCAAGCCCCTCTGTCCCATGCTTTCACCCTCCCTGCCACAAACCTCTCTGGCCCATTCCACCCACTTTATTGCCACAAGCCTCTCTAACGCAAGACGCCCCCTCCCCTGCCATGTCTTTCCTTTAGATATGTCCTGCCCTTGCTCCCTCTGCCCCACCTCACTCCCCTCCCCCTTCCTGCTGCATACTACCCATCCTTCCTGCTGCACCCACCCATCCTTTCTGCTGCATCCACCCAACCCTCCTACTGCACCAATGGCGGGTCCGTTCTCCCATCGTGGTGCCAGGAACAAAATCCATAAAGCCTTTGCACTGAACACCATTTTACAGCACTCTGTGAATTTTGGAAAGTGGCTCAGGGTAGATTAAGAGCTTATTCTATAAACCTTTTTCCACATACGGTATCAGTGTGGCTGTTTTCTGGAAACATCAGTTTATTTCACCGAAGCAATGTATTCACTGTCCAATATACTATATTTCAATGTATTTCGCATAGCCAATATATTTCACTGAAAAAATACTTTTCAAAGAACCAGTATATTTCAGAGCCAATATATTGAACAACTAGTATATTTCACGGGGCCAATAAATTTCACAACCACGATATTTCACTGGATCAAAATCTTTCGCAAACAGTATGTTTCTCAGAAACTGGGGAACCACGTAGGAAACGTGTTTCCTAATAACAGCTGTAACTGGGCAGCGTCTGCTGTCGTTAACAGAAGGATGACAACAAGTCCCGACCAACAGCCCGTTACGGGAGATCATTCCAATAACCACGACGGAACAATCGTCGACCCGACGGTACGACCCTTGAGCACAACGGTGTGATCCTTGAACATGATGGCCTGGCTGTAAATCTGAACCTTAAAGGTCAGGTCGAAGGACAGGCCATCATTCCCAAGAGCCGTACCCTCCCGTCCAGGCAACTTGTTCCCAGAATCAACAACACGACGACGCGCTGCCCAAGGCCTCCTGCCACTCATGACGATATCCTCGCGTCTTGAGGAGGGCCAGGAAATGGATCATGACGCTGCTGAGTGGTGCTGACTGCCCGGCTACACATGACTGTCCTGCCCCACTGCCGCCCTGCATGACTCTTGCACCACCGTCACTCAGCATGACTATTCTGTACCACCGTCTCCATGCACGACGGGCCTACCACCATCCAACCACGTACATAGTGCTGACCTACAACAGCTCTCGAGTAAAGACGTCCTCAACACCGTTGGTACACAGTGAAACCACCCGTCTCGTACCGCCTCCCACAGACAAGTGGGTGGCAGGAAAGACGACGGGGGAAGGAAGAGGAAGAGAAGATAAGACACTGGGAAGGGGGAAGGAGATAGAAGGGATGGTGTGGGAGAGGACTGAGAGATGTGTGGAAGGAGACAGGAGGAAGAGGAGGAGTATGAACGGGGACGGGAGGAGGGAGAGGGTTATCCTGTTTGCTGGGAGAGGGAGGAGGAGGAAGAGAGAAAAGGAAAATGAAAGGAAAAGAAGTGTAGAGTGAGGCAAAAGGGGATGTAGAGAAGTATAGACGATAGAGGAGGCGGGATGAGGAGTGGATAGAGACGGGGAGTAGAAAGAAGAATACGGCAGATGGAAGGGGGAGAATGTCCATGGGAAGGGGACACATGAGAGAACATGCCATGTTATGAAATGGTACCAGTTCCTAGTCTATACTGATGATTGTGAAAGTGAAGCAGATGATCCTATCTCCCCACCACGCCCTCTATATATCAACCGCCAGGAAACCAGCTGTGAAGGAACACCACACAGTGGAGAGAGAATATAATGACTTTGCAACTATGTGGGAAAGCATCAATGGTCAACGCGTTCCTGATATAACCTCAGCCGCCGGGTACTGAGCCGCTAACTTTTGTAAAGTTTGTGTTCAAAGACATGCATGTTGTAATGTTATTTTTAAACAGACATTGACTAATAATTGATATCATGAGAGTGTTTGTAAAGCAGTTATCTAAATGAAGTGAAGAAATGGGGAGAGAGAGGGGAGTGAGGACGGAAAGGAGACGAGAAAGGAATGGGAAGGGGTGAAGAGAAGAAGGGGAAAGTGGAAGAGAGAAGTTTGTGAGGGGGAAGGTGTTGCAAGTTGTCACAAGCCAGACATATAAGTCTGTAATAAGCCCTTACCTGCTGCCTGTAATGCTCAAGCTGTAACAAGCCAGACGTGGGAGCCTGTAACAAGCCTTGCCTGCTGCCTGTTTGGCTTAAGATAAACAAATAATCGAGCAAGTCGCTCCGAATATTTCCTTTATCTAAAATGAGCCACGAAATACCTCATAAATTATGCCTCAGCAGAAAAGAACACAAGGTTTGTGTGAATTAGATATAATAAACAGCAATAAAGCATAATAAAATATTGACGGGCAATGTCATTATGCATAATGAAAGTGTATGTCATTATACATTATACATGTTAATCCCAAGCGGTGTGGACATTGCCACAGGTAAACAATGTTATAATGTTTCATTTATGTCTCTTTTGCATGACTTGTTATGATGAGAAAAATGTGTGCCTATAACACACACCTCTAACGAACATATATATATATATATATATATATATATATATATATATATATATATATATACTCGTACATATCGCAGTCTGAAGAAAGGATTGCAAAATTATTTATCTGTCTATGTATCCCAGGAATCCCTTCTATCCTTATGAGGCTCCTGCAGCAATCAGGAAGCCGCCCACGTCCACCATGCAGGACCATACGCCATGAAGAGTAGTGATTTTCTGTGTTCGTCACTGTGGGGAGAGAGAGTGCGTCACTGTGGGGAGAATGCGTCACTGTGGGGAGAGTGTAGGGCGACTGAAAAGAAATTGTTCCGTGTCGTCATAGTGGTGGTTGAGTCATGGGCAGGAAGGTTCCTGGGGTATGTTCAAACGATGTTTGTGGCGTTGCAGAGATGTGTCATGTCCAATGTGTAGACGGGGAGTGGCGAGTTTGTGTGACCCCTGATGAGTGTATGTTTGGTGGGGTGGACTTTGAGTGGGGAGGGCGGATGCTTTGTAGACAAGTTGGACAGAGTGTGTATGTGTGTGTATATGTGTGTGTGTGTGTGTGTGTGTGTGTGTGTGTGTGTGTGTGTGTGTGTTACCGGACTCGTCCTGCTTGAGGGTTACAGTGCGAATGAAAAATCACCTTTGGCGAGGATTATCTTCATCAGTAGATAAAACTGAGCGCAGTGTCGTCCGAGCATACATGCTCTGCAAAAGTACAAAGAGTTGGAGAGAAAGAACGAACATACTAATCAGGGCTCCAGGTGCTAGCAGACCTGACCCTTATGGGTTGAAAGGTTTTAGGACGAGAGATAGATAGACGAACTGAAGAGGAGAGTGCCACCTCTTCCTCCCTGATCCGAGGAAATAAAGGAGGCATCATCAGTCGGTCTGAATGATGCATTCCATATGGAACATAAGGCTGTTGATGAAGGTTGAGAGAGGATGACTACGGCCACACCTCTGCAATTGACGAAGGATTACTTAAGGTCTTTACATAAGGTCCTCTGGCACGGCGCCATGACTGCCAGCAGAAAGGAGACCCATGCTTGGGATCTCTGGCCCAGTGCCAAGACTTCCAGCAGGGAGGGCGCCCATGCTTGAGGACCCCAGGTACAGTGCCAAGGAAGGGCGCCCATGCTTAAGAAGCATCACTGATTGAGGACCTTGGAAGAAGACGCACGAAAGTTCTTTTTCTTCCCTCACTCTCCTCATTTTCCCTCTTTCTTTTTTTCTTCCTTTTCTCCCAATCCAACCCTCTATCGGCCCCTCACACTGTCTTTCTCACAGATTTTCTTTCCTCCTTTCCTCTTACTCTCTTCTGTTCCTTTCCTCTTTACCTTTTCCTTCATCTCCGATATTCTCCTATCTCACATTTTCTTTCTGAATGTCGTCAGGATATCCTTAGAACTCCACCTAAAATTCCATAACACACACACACACTCACACAAACAAAGACCTCTGTAGTGTAGCGCCTGGGATCAAACCCGTATAGGTTCGAGTCTCGAATCCATGTCGCGGCGGTCGGTCCACACTCCACTCAGCTGTTGATCCCACCCCCTCACAGGGGCTGGTCGATAAAATGGGAACCTGGCATAGGTTAGTGTGTGTGTGTGTGTGTGCGAACGGGCGCGTTTAAAGGAGTAAAGACATGGTACACATATACAAGGTTAAGACCACGGGGCAACACGAGTGCAAAACACACTCCCCATAAAACACAAACAGTAATCACAAGCAGTAACCACAGTCATCACAAACAGTAATCACACACACACAAAGTTACAGGTAAAGACTAGAGGCCTTAAACTTGCCCACCATGGAAGAGAGACAAGTAAGGGGTGAGCTAATCTCAACCTTTAAGTTTTCAAACCAGACTGGTGATGCAGACAATGAACAGCCCATCAAAAGATGTAGGGAGAGGACAGCCAGAGAAGTTAACATGAAGTTAAGGAAAAAACAAATAAAAAAAGGTGTAAAGAAGTACTTTTATAGTATAAGAGTGGTGGATGAAAGGAATAAACTTTAGGAAGATATAATTAAACATGGACAACATGCAAAAGTTCAAAAGATTATAAGGTAGTAGAGACTGTTCAAGAGATGGGTGTTAAACTCCCTTCCCTGCGCTGTGAAAATAGATAAGTTCAAAGAAGTAATTACACAAGCCATCTTCCTGGCCTCTTTAATACCAATACTACTTTATACCGTCATGAACGAGCTTTATATTGAGAGAGAAAAAAATGTGGAGTCAAACACATTCAGCCAGAACCCCACCATCCCGAGGTATCAGCATCAGAGATCCGGTCTAAAAATGGCTTTCACAAACAGTATACAATATAACAAATACCAGCCAATACAAGCTTCGAGTTATTAACCCATTGAAAACAACTGTACAGCCCTTGATAACGACAGCACGACCCTTAGCCTGTAAGGGCAGGTTAAAGGAAAGGCCATAATACCCATGGATTATACCGTCGTGCTCAAGAGTCGTACCGTCGTGTTCAAGGGTCGTACCATCCAGCTTCAGGGGTTTAATAACACCATCCACTGTACACAGTCATTTCTATCACAAGCTGTTCGGGTGATCCGCTCCAGAATTCGGCAGCAGGAAGAAAATATCAAGGTACACAGCAGCTTACCTGGGCATTCAATACATGGCCCGTGAAAGAGAGGAGCAGACCATCTGACCGACGTCTGATTTACATCAGGCCTCAACAACAGAGATATCTACACTAACTTTAAGAGTGAATACACATTCAAATTATATATTGATTAATACATTTTCAAATTTACTAATTACTGTATGAGTAAACATTTTGTTATACTGAAAGACTCATTGGCACAGCAGCATTGTTAGTGAACAGTATTTTCCCCCTCGGCGTCCCTATGACATCACTGAAAAGGTAAGTTGAGTGTCCTCGTAAGAATGGCTAATATCGATCAATCCTTTTCAAAAACCAAGATTCCCGTGAGGGGTTCCAAGCCGGGTAGTCAGTGCATGAGTGCAAATCTAATTACGATATCGTCTTTGTTGCATTAATTGTTCAACTTAAGAAGTTTCCCTAGAACATGACAGATATCAAGGTCCGAACTGCAGGAGGAACGATCGACCCTGACACTCATTCACTCCACCACATAAAGATACCATTCTTTCGTTACAGGTTACTCCACTGGCAACCACTCGGTTTATAAAATGAACCTAACGTTAACTTCACATAAACTCTACGGTGCTTCTGGAAGTTCGCCTACTTTCACTATCTTTGGTCTGGGACCGCATATTACCTAATATATATTTTCCTATAGTTTTGGTGGTTCTTCCACCTCTACAGTTTCGTCCGGGACTACGTTGCAATATTCTACTGATCAGTCATTATGTTTAAGGCTGCGCCTGAATTTCTCTAGTGGGTGGTTTTCATGATCGGAGCGAATAAATGGGTACAGTCTTGGGGTTTTATCTGATATCTTTGTAATAAGCAAACATCTTCACGTCGACATCATGGTCTGTTGCAGGGCAAGCCCATCAGAAGGCTCCAAACACGAGCAGGGGGTGAGGTATCCACGACCCGAGGATCCCAAGAGGGCGACGGCAGGTCTGTTATCAATCACCCAGTGACAGCCAGCTACCCTTATATTGGCGGTCTGGGCCTCTCCTGTATCGGTGGCGTGGGACCCATGTGTTGCTGGTGTCGTCCCCTTGTGTTTATGGCTGTCAACAGTACCGCCGTGCTTAAGGCTCGCTTCGTTGAACCAAGGGGCTAAAACAAAATCTAAATTTGGTGGGTTATACATATTTTGAGCTTTTTTAAATAAACAGCTCAACAACTATTGTCCTGCAGCAGGTAACCTCGTCATTTACCACCAAGTTTCCTGGTGTCTGCCCTTCGCAAGAGCAAGGACTTGAGGTTAGCTCAGTTGCAGAAGCTTCCTCAAGACGAGGTCCTGACGTGTAAATTCTTCCTTTCTGAAATCATTTGACATCATAACAAATAGGCTCCCTGCCAAGTAGTTACGAGGCAATGAAGGAAAAAACATTCAAAATAAAGCAAAAATCTCCCATTTGTACAACACAAACGAAAAAAAAGATTGTTTAATACTTTCTTTGGATCCTTAGTAGGCGAGCTTGGATCATGCCTCGGAAATTTCTCCAGGGACGTGAATGGCGAATACATTTTGAGATTACTGGTGTAGATGTGGTGCGGGACCCTCCAGTGTGTGGACGAATACGGGTGATGATGGAAGGGCCTGGATGAGAGGCTCAGTAATCTTACTTTCTGGTGATCAACAGTTTGTTTTAATTGGCTGATGACGGTGATGGCCAGGCTCTGATGGGTGCAGCCTAGCCATGCAGACTCGCTTTTAACTACCCTAGAGCACAACGGAAGGATCCTTGAGCACAATGATATGGTTCTTGGATATAATGGCATGAACTTTGACTGACCTTTATGGGTCAAGTTATAAGCTTGGCCATCATTTACAAGGGTCGAACCGTCGTGCTTACGAGGTTAAACAATTCAAGCCTGCCTGTTTCGTACCTTACCTAATTTCTTTTCGATCACTTCTCATAAATAAGCACTAGCTTGTTTTCTTTCAGTCATCACATTCTGCACCAAACGTAACTTTCATCTTTCAGTCTAGAGTTCGAAGTGCTGAGCATGAGTAATTCGAGCTCAATGATTTCCTTTCACTTATATTTAAGTAACTTATGAATTTGTTTTAACTGGGTTTCTTTTTCATTTTTAGAGATTCAAGTACTTCCCTTTCTGCTATTTCATTTACAAATCTACACCTCATTTCAGAGTAGGAGACTCGCTTCTGCCTCAATAACTAGTTGGTCTGGACCTAAATTTCACTGTTGCCCCTCTGACTAGTTCGACTGCCCTAACGAGCTTAGGCATCCACTATAACTTGGCTAATCAGATACACTTTACAAGTCTCTATTCAATCAAATTTTCATCCTCTTTAATTGAACAGATTTCGGTCCCCGTGTGTTTACATCACTTTCTATAACCACAACTTTTAGTGCCATTAATTCTCATTCGTGTTATTCTACATTCTCTTAAGACTAAAGTTTTAAAATGTTATTATTCTTAATTTCACAGAAGACTACGATATCACCCAAGATTTCTCCAGGGTATAGGATGGTGTCTCTCTCCAGCCTACTCTCGAGATAACATGTCTGACGGTATCAGACGTCCTCTGTAGTTTTCATATTGACTTAATGAGGACAGTAAAGGCTCTTCGGACGTCTTTTAACCCGGCAATTTCAACCGTTTTGTTACGTGTCGATAGCACATTAAAATTCTGCTCTAAATTGTTTTGAGAAGTATCGTCATTAGTTCTGCTTCACTTGCTCTGATACACAGCAGAACCCAGTCAACCATCTTCTTTGACAAACAAAGCTTTGCATTGTTGTGCTTATTGTAGGAAAAGTCATCTAAAAATTATTCCTAGACCTTTTGCTATACCTTGTGGTGTGACTGAGGAGCGTTAAAGTGGTGCCCAGAACCATCCTGCTCTCTCCAATGCATAATTGCTAGTCTTATTTTCTGTCTCATCAAAACAAGACTACCGGGCTAGTCCTAACACCTTAAAAGCACCACACACCTAATCATACCTTGCTTATCATTTTTTTTTTCACATAAGTAATCTTGCCAAATGCTGTCCACTCAAACATTTATAAGTATCATGACACAGTCCGACAAATCTATGGCCCCTAGTCCCCGGCATCATGGGGTGTTAAGAATCTCAGGGTTTCTGCCTGACTCTACTTCCAATGAGAGGGAGGGCTATGGCAATAGTAGTCCCGGTCCCTCCCACGACCTTTCCCTCACTGTTAGACCTTTCTCTTTTCTTATTCACTATACTAACATTCGTGGTCTCTCTAGTAACCTCTCTTCTGTTGAACACCATCTGTCCATTACCTCTCCTAATATCTTATTTCTCTCTGAGGCACAGTTGTCTAACAATGTTCTCACTAGTCCATTTTCATATCTAACTATAACCTTCACCCACGACTCCGTTCAAAGGTGGTGTTTGTGCTTATTCCAACATCAACACACCTGTTGCACGCTTCAAGGACCTCGAGTCCCCAAACTTTGATGCTATGTGGCTCAAGGTCTGTCTCCCTACTACCACACTTTTCCTCCTTTTCGCCTCTTGCTCCCCTAATTCTACAAATCTTACATCCTTCTTCGACTATATAAACTCCTGTCATGAGGCTGTGACATCCTCTCACCAGCAAGCCGAGATACTCTACCTCGGGGATTTCAACGTTCACCATAGGGAATGGTTGAATTCCTCCTATACGGATGGTGGAGGGATTGAAACCCACACGTTCTCCATGCTCGATGATTTCGAGACCGTCAACACATGTACTGGGACACATCACCAAAATGAAGGTTAGGGCACATCGCCAACACAAGGGCTGAGGCACTCCGCTAGCACAAGGGTTAAGGGACATCGCCAACACAAGAGGCTGGGGCACACCACCAACATCATGCCAGGGGCACATCACCAACACAAGGAAAGGGCCACACCATCAACACAAGGGCGGGGCCACATCACCAACACTAAGGCGGCAGCACGCTATTAACACAAGGGCAGGGACACATCACCAACACAAGGGTAGGGCTACATCATCAACACAAGGGCGGAGCCACATCACCAACACAAGGGCAGGGCCACATCACCAACACTAAGGCGGCAGCACGCCACCAACACATTCCAATAAGTCTGCTTGCCGCGCCAAGTAAGTCACACATCTTGATCATCAGGGAAAAGTTTAGAAGTATAAGCCTCAAACCAGCACCCAGACCTTTATTTACTTGCCTAGTGAGTCATTAGGCACCAAAATACGAGGCAACTGGCTATTTACTGCTGCCATCTTTAAATGATCTTCACTTGATGCCGTGCCTGCTTGCTCGTAAATCAGGAAACTAAACGTATATGCATTGAAAACATTCGAATCATTAACTTCTGTAGACTGACAAACAATACTTTTATCCTCTTCAGGAAAAAAAAAAATCTGTCCATCTGTTCCTACTGCTCGACCAGCATATCGAGATACATATCTGTACCGGAAATGTTGACCCTAAATATACTCCCCATAAGCGGACCTTTAGAGCTAAAATATATGTCCAATATATCACCGCAACGCTGTAATTTGGACACCTCCACCAAAAATATGCGTCATATATGTTTGTTAACATATGATGCAAGCGTTGCCTACCAAATGCTGGTGCGTTCTCTCGTGTATTTATACCACACACGACCTCGCCAACGTCGATTCCAGGTCACAGCTCCGCCACTGGGTCATGAAAGACGGGTGTGGGCGGGCGGGCGGAGGGGTGGACGGGCGTGGGCGTTGGTTGTGTGTCTTCTCTCGTCTGTGTCCACCTGTCAGTCTGTGTAGCATTGTGTATGTGTCACTAGTAGCAACTATTGACAATGGTGGCAACCGGTGGCACTGGTGGCAATTGTTGGAGCTGGTGGTATCTGTTGACACTGGCGGCATTTATTGGCTTTGTTGGCAATTACTGGCACTGATGGCAACTATTGGCACTGCTGGCAACTGCTGGAAAGAGCTGGCACTGGTGCCAATACCATAGTCGGGTATGTATATTTGTGGATATTGTTGCTGTTGATGATTTGTAGGTGGGTTGGCTGTGGACCGGGACCCACCAGCGCCGGTACCCCACCACGGATCGGGACCCCACCGGGGCCCAGTTTGATTCATAAGTGTGTGTACGTTAGTGGATCCCGGGGACACCAGCCCCTGTGTCTGTGTTTAAGCGCCAATGTGTCTGTGTGCTGTGTGGCTGCATTGGTCCTATGTGGCGGCTGTGGTTCACCTTACCAGCATCCTGGGTCTTACTCCTTAGGTTTACTGACGTCTTTCTGACCACCTACAGCGATTCGCAACCTACGATAACACCCTCAGGTTTGATCACACACTAAAGAAGTTCCCCTAAAACATCCAAGAGTTTTAATATATATATATATATATATATATATATATATATATATATATATATATATATATATATAGTCACAACAATATCATATGGATGCGTGGTATGGGCTAAATAATAAAGTTGTGCTGAGGAGGGTGGATGTGTTGAATATGAAATGTTTGAGAACAATATGTGGTGCGGGATGGTTTGATCAAGTATGTTATGAAAGCTGGAAGAGAGATGTGTGGTAGAGTGTGATTGAGAGGGCTGAAGGATGATGTGCTGAAATGGTTTGGACATATGAAGAGAATGAATTAAGAAAGGTTGAAAAAGAGGATATGTGTATCAGAATTGGAGGGAACAAGGAGAACGGGGAGACCAAATTGGAGAGGGAAATATGAAATGAAAATGATTTTGATCGATCGGGGCCTGATCACGCAGGAGAGTGAAAGGCGAGCATGGGATAAAGTGCATTGGAACTATGTGGTATACTGGGGTCGACATGCTGTCAATGTACTGAAGCAGAGCAAGTGAAACGTTCGGGGTAAGCCACGAAGTCTGCGGGGCCTGGTTTCTGACAGGGAGCTGTGGTTACGGTGCATTACACATGACTGGTAGCGAATGGATGTGAGCGGATTTGGCCTTATATATATAAAATTTAATAATAATAATAATAATAATAATAATAATAATAATAATAATAATAATAATAATGATACTAATAATAATAAAAGTGTGCAGACTCAGATGGTACTCTTAATCTCGTTTTCTGTCACCCTTGAATATCCGAATTATTTACCGGGGTCAAAATGCATAACGCCCCATAGTTCATTTGGGTATGAGATCAAGTCTGTGAAGATTGGAAACTACTTGCAAGGCTGTTACGACCTATGTTAACTAAGAGGGTTTCTTCGGGGTTTCTATGTGAAATGGAGGCTTGAACGATTTGACACGAGCTGTGTCGCAATTTTTAAATTTTCGTTCAATGACGCCGTTTTCTTAATTTTCTTTAATGCTTGGTCTGACAGTTCTAATATCACACGAGAGTCAATGCCTGGCTCCGAGAGTCCTCTGGCCTCACCTCCTCTCCCTCAACGACGCATTGGTATGTTTGCTGTTCCCAGGAAACCGTTGGATCTGACGTGATTTTTGAGATACACTTGGCTGTATCGACATCATCTTCCCCTTTCCTTCTTAATCAACTTGTTACAATAAGTTTACCTACGTTAATCATCATATTACTTTCGAGAACACATTCTAAACTCCTGTTTACAAACTACTATCTTCTTTCTCCAAGGAGAGAAGAAAGACAAATACTGATATTTTCCTCGTGGGACTTTAAAAAGAGGAGCTGCGGGACCATTACACTTCCCAGAGAGAGAAAGAACTTTTGCGCTTTTGACGACGTCGAAGCCTCTATGACCATTTTCCGCACTCTTAAGGGCGATGCTGGGATATCACAGACTCGGAATCGTCTTGCAACACACGTCCCTCGACATAACTTTAAAGTATTTACCAAAGACTGCGGTCATACTGCAAAAGTTTGTGACAACTTCTGCCTTAAGCTTTACTACCCTGTCTCTCACACCATTCAGGCATTAAACACAGGGGTACCTAGTGACAGCACAAGGATCCCGATTCCTCTATCAAGGAATAAAGTATTAAAACTGAAACTGAACTCAGGCATTAAGGAAGAGATAAGCACGTCGTGGATCATCAAGTCTCATGTTATCTGTCCTCCCTATTTACTCCCGTATCATCATCTCTGATGGTTCCGTAGTAATGATCTGATACTTAGGCCTAGACTCTACCAACTTATACCAAGATATTTCCAGATTCTACTTCGAAATTCCATTACATCTTTCTTTGTTTAATCTCCCTGCTCTTCGCAAGTTACTACGTCTCCCACCACTGTAGCTGGGAGGCCATGCTGTGTGTTTTCCTACGTCTTGGAAGGCAACACCCAAGCCGCCAGCCCTGAAGCAGAAAGGTTTGCCCTTTTATCCTCACCTGCTTCTTCACAGCCTCACAAGCCAGTGATAACATCAGACACACGCTGCATGTGCTTTACACAAATAAGTAATTACAAAAAAATTAAGATCGAAATTACTTCTACATAAATAAACAGTTGTAATAACATTCTCCCTGTTATTCTGGTGACAAATATGTTGTTGGCTCTGAAAACTCGAGGGAAGCACCGAGGTATATGTCATAGTCACAACACTTCGTGTTTCATGCGTAAATTAACATTAATTTGTAAACCTTAGTAATACTGCAACACAACATTTTCTGAATGCAATGCGTCATCACAAACAACTGTAGCCAGATGACCACTGCATTACGACTAACATATTTCACGTTGAACCTCTGGGTTTAACTATGTAACTGTGAGTGCTCTTCCGTGTTCCAATCTACATGAACTTTAATATCCATTTGATGTTTTATTTTCTCTTACGCGGTGAGGAACAGAAGCAAACGTACCCACTTTCCATACAGACACATACGTATACAAATGGAAGGATGGAATAAGCTGGAAGAAAACATGGCCACTGCAGACAGTCTAAAAGGCTGTTTAATGATAGAAAATGTCCTAGGGATGGGATCCTTCGGGTGCACAACTTCCTCCCCGTAGAGTACAAACAGGTAATCACTTATAAGTAATTACATAAGAATAGTACCCAGGCTATGTACCGAAAGATACAGCACCTCGCCCTCGCTGTCTCTGTCTTCACGGATAATGACGTGAAATAAATATGAATGGTGTCAAAACCCACAGCAGAGCCACAGAGTCCTGGAGCCGCCCATCACCACAGGAGCATCATGTCACCGCTGTAACGTAAGTCGTCACTGCTGGAAAGTCAGCAGTCACCATTGGATCGTCAGTTATCAACAGACCAGCGCTAACTATCAGGACAACAGCGCCAGCAACATCAACAAAGCTGCGTCAGCAATATCAACCCTGCTGCACGAGCAAGATCAACACAGCAGCGCCAGCAACATGAAAGTACTGGTCTGCCCAGATGACAGAAGTAAGAGTGATGTATTCCATCCACAGGCGTTTCATTTCACACACGAACTACTGTATGCTCCGGGAACGGGTATGTATACATGTTTTTTTTTTTTTATGTTGAAGGCTCCAGTCACGGACAAAAGTCTACTTCAAGGACGGGCCTTAACTGAAAGACAGAGAATTACGAAACGGAAAAAGAAAAGACAAGGAAAAGTATCTATCTATTCATAATAGTGGCAGAACTTTCTTAGAAAACTGGCATAATAGTTCACCACAATTTTGGTAACATTCATATCCAAGCAGTTTCTAAAACGAGTCACTGTAGTAAATGCTGAACTCTCAAGACTTTTTGGTTACGATCAATCCAAAGATTAAGATCAATAATAAGTCGAAGTGCACGTTACATTCTTTTTTTTTTTATGTTGAAGGCTCCAGTCACGGACAAAAGTCCACATCAAGGCCGGGCCCTAATCGAAATATAGAAAGACTTGAGAAAGGGGGAAAAACAGACAGGGAAAGTATTTATAAATTTTTGAGAAAGTGAAAAACATGTCTCTTGAAATGAG
>JAYMFT010010973.1:0-16876 GCA_038088735.1 Panulirus argus
GTAGCGTTAAGAACAGAGGACTGAGCCTTAGAGGGAAAATCCTCACTTGGCCCCTTCTCTGTTCCTTTATTGGAAAATTATTTATATTAGAAATATATATATGTATTTACATCCATATTTACATTTTATGTATATATATGTGTGTGAATATATATATTTATATGTATAATATATATATGTTAATCTACACAGTACTCAGCTAGCTGTTTCATCATATGTCTGTGGCCAATGGCACTCATGGATGTTCATTTTTATAACTTTTTCACCCCCACACCTCCAAGCTCTGGAACTCTCTTACCTTATTTTTCCAAACTATATGGTCTCCCTTTGAGTTCTCAATATCATTTTAAACAATTTTAAAAAAGTACGTGCAAATATGTATACAATAAGGTGGTTAATTTTTGGGAATTTCTTTTTTTAAAAGTATCTGTACTCTTTCACTGCCGTAGTTGTATTAAATTTTTTATACCTTTAGTATTGGTGAAACTTTCAGGAATAAGTGATGTGCCTTCATATGCTGAAAGACAGCTGTTTTGTCATATGAAAATTAGATGCCTATGATGCATTCTATTTTGTAGCAAATATATTCTTACACATTCTTACTTTGGTAATGTTATGTATTAAGATCGTCTATGGATGAGCTGTACAAAAATTGCTTTGCTTCTTATATTCATGGAAATATCCGTCCAGTTATGTGGAATTATTTGGTGTATGTGTTTATATTTCTTACCTTGCAATATAAATTTCAGTGTTTAACTATTTAGTCTTAGAAGCCAGTTTTGTAGAATTATGTATAGTTTAATAAGATGTGCAGGAGTTATTTCTGTAACCAAAAATAATTCTAAACAGTGTTTGCTCTGTTGGTGCAATGAAATTTTTTGGAACTGACGTTTTTGTAATATATAAGGTGCTTTATTCTTGATTTTGGAAACTGATATCCTATTTTCCCATAATATTTTAAATATAATGAAATGAAGAAATTTCTGTGAAACATAACTCTGTAAATCAATATTAAATAATGTATTTTTAACTAAATCTTATGACGTATTCAAGTATGTGTAACCGTTGAGTTTAAAGTGTTTTGTAGAAGCTTTATCCATAAATTTATAATTTCTTAATCTCTTTTTTTATTACCCTTATTCTATCACTACCATTGGAAGTGTGAACATGTACATGTGTATATGCATATGTATGTATGTATATATGTTGGTATGTATATATATGTACTGTGCATATATATGAATGTATGTATATATGAGTGTATGTGGGGGGACAGGTCTTTCTTCGTCTGACACGGGAAACAGTGATCAAGTATAATAAATAAATATATATATTTTTTTTTCATACATATTCACCATTTCCTGTGTTAGCATGGTAGCGTTAAGAACAGAGAACTGAGCTTGGAAAATCCTCAATTGGCCCCCTTCTCTGTTCCTTCGTTTTGGAAAAGTAAAAACAGGAGGGAAGGATTTCCAGACCCCGCTCCCTCCCCTTTTAGATGCCTTTTATGACAAGCAGGGAATACTTGGGAAGTATTCTTTCTCCCCTATCCCCCATACCAATAGTCCACATGCTAGTGAGGCAGAAAGAAAAGACAGCTACCTGGGTCAGAGGAGTGCAACTTGACAACCACTAAAGTGCTGGTTCACTAAGCAGCTGTCACTAACCCTCCTGATACCCAGGTGGGTAGTACTGGTAGTAAACCTCCCTGGTCGTTAGCTGCCTACCAACTACTATTTACATAGTTTACTTAAGCTGTTAGAAAATATGAAACTAATGTGCTTTACTTATGAAACTGATGTGCTTTACTGAGAAAAAAAAGCAACTAAACCATGCTAATCAGGAATTAGTTTTCTTATTCAGATTATAAAGACTTTACATTGCTGAATGGCTATACTGGTAATTTTAAATTTGTCTGCAAAAATGTATAGGTTGTAGTTAAATGGGATCTTATTTTTTTGCAGTCTCAATTCATCGACAGTGCAAGGTGTTCTACTTTGAGATACCCATTATTTGTTTTTGAGATTTAAGGACAGAGTTTATGCCACACACGAACAGTTCTTGTAAGAACAACGAGATCACATCTTGAATGCTTTTAAGGATACATCCCATAGCATTTGTTAGACTGTTATGGACGATTTTGTAGAATGCCTTTGCAGGTGCATTGTTGAAAATAGTGGACAATCTGAGAACTAAATCATTTTCATTCTGCTTATTATACTTGGTGGATACCAGTCAGGTACAAAACTAAATCTTCTAAATTAGTCTAGCATATCAGTTTCAGCTTCACTGGTGTGTGCTTTTTTTTTTTTTTAATAAAGGAGCTGTTCTGTGTGGCTTGCAGTGGAAGACCCTGTGAATGCTGTTGTGTGCTAATGTTAGATTTTAGTCAGTTTACTTTGTAAACCTTTACCATTGCCAATATTTTTTGTTTTCTTTTTGGGATCCCAGTTTTATCCTACATGATTCCGTAGACCATGGGTTTGGGCTGAAATACAGTTATACTTATCATTAGAATATCCTCTTCCTAGTCCATATTTATAAGGTACTGAAATATGCTGTTCTGATAATAATTTACACTTTATTACAGGTTTGGTACTGGTAGGCAGTCAACGACCAGGGAGTTATATTACTAGTACTACCCGTCTGGGTATCAGGAGGGTTAGTGACATCTGCTTAGTACGCCAGCACTTTAGTGGTTGTCAAGTTGCACTCCTGTGACCCAGGTAGTTGTCTTTTCTTTCTGCCTCACTAACATGTGGACTACTGGCTTTCTCTCCACAAACATACAATCTCTCCTTGTCATATGCAACACCTGACAACACTTAACTCATTCAGCTTAATCTTCTTAACTCTAGATTTTCTTGCGGTGAGCACTATGCGTTAGCCCTGCCTTTTGGCAAGACGGTAGGAGCAGTAGATAGAAGTATTAGGAAAGAACATTATGGTAGGAGCATTAGGTAGAAACATTAGGTAAAAGTAGTAGGTAGGGGCATTAGACAGAAGTGGTCATCAGGAACATTGGGTAGGAACCTCTGCAAACAGTTTCAGATGAGTCCATTGTCGATAACTGCAGTGGGCATGGAGACTTGTATCATCAAACAATCGTTATGTTCTGTGATTGCTATGCGCTACATCCGCCTCACGGTAAGGTTTCCTCGGAGGTACTAGTGAGCAGGTTTCTCATGGTTGATGTTTTTCATCGTAGGTACTCGGATAAGTCTATGTCTAAGAATATTTCTATCAGTATCTCTCATATCATTAAACAGGTAACTCACAAGCCAAGTTTTTAACTATCACTCTGGAGAAGAATGGACGTCTTTGTTGAAAAGACGGTGTGGAGGAGAACTTCGTGGTAAACACAAGCGAAACTCCGGAACCGACTAACTTTTTGACGCTTCTTAAAATTGCCAGTTTCCTTGGTCTTACATTAGCAAAATCTTACTTGTGGTTTTACTTTTGTTTGAATTTCAAAATGCTCTTTGTCGTAGCTCTTGGTGTTACATGTTCGACGTCACGTTGTGGCTGTTTCTCTAGGCAACATATATTGGTGAAGTCTTGCTATTCTGGATGATACCATTGACCATGTACGTACTGGGGTTATTATCCCTTTTAGAAAAGAAATTGCAGTCACCAGCGAAGATGTCGATGGAGATTACGTATAATGTTAGAAAGCAAATGATGACTAAAGACCATGAAGATCGTTAAATTAACAGTTAGGTTTATTCTGTAATTATTTAGGTGCTCTAATAGACATAACCGGTTTATACATTTCAACCAGACAAACCCGAAATCTCTTACGATAAGACTAGGGTTCGTAAGCTTTATTTTCTTAAAAGAGTATCCGTTGTAAGGAGTACTTTACCATTATAGGCGTGCGTGCAAATTATGATCAGGATACGAGCTGGTGGAATGAGCGGTTGGGTTGATTTAGGGAGGAATGAGGGGAAAAGGGAGTCAACAATTCTGAACTAGGTTAAGAAATAGGGTAAAGAATAGTTTGCTATTTCCTATCCGTCATGTCCGCTTCTTCGTTTCCAGGATGATTTTCGTAGGTTTTTCCTTGAATGACTTGCCGAGAGAGAGAGAGTGATATAGTCGATTATATTAACTATGGAAGATGAAGTGACTGAAATAGCATTGACCGCCAGCTGGAAAAATAAAAAGAACTCGCTCTTTGGCAACCGCGCCGGGGACGTAGTGGGTGTCGACGCTGGGCCGCGATGTCAGTGGCAGACTGTACGGTGCGAAGAGGGGATATCATCTCGCTCTCCATGCAATTTTCACAGTGTAGTAGCGACGTAACAACTGTAAAGCATTGTTTTCATCGCATTCCGTTATTACCACGTACGTAAGAGTGTTGTGAAGGTGTAGAAGTTGGGAGATAATGAATCCAAGTGGCTGGTTGTGGCCGTAGTGATCAGGTAGAGGAAGACTGACCTGTGAGAGAGGAAGGGAGCAGGTCTCCGTGTGCGATCATTAGCATGATTGTAGGTGGGACGTGAATTAACAATCCTATGCCCGACACTCAGCCATCACGCCATCATCCACAACGCCCACTTCTACCCACACCGCTCTCAGGCAACCACACCCACCCAAACCGTCACAACACCCAAAACACCTTCGCGCCCTCGCCAACACCTATCTCTACTGACATAGAGTATTTGTTGCCACAGCCGGTGTCTTTGTGCCCCAGCTGTTACTTCGCCGATGCAAGTACTACTACCGTTACTACTACAGCGAGTCATTGTACACCCCGCGCCACATCTCATCCGAGCCACGCCCATGCCCACTACCACGCCCGCGTCTCACGGGTCCGCATTCCTCGCCCATTGTCAGAGGCATTCCTGGGCTTAGCCCATTTTAAGGCTCAGGTGAGTTAAGTGTTATTTGTTGTCGTTAACTTAATGATAAATTTTTTGTCTTTGGGAGTTGTATTTAATGTTACGATTTTTGTATTACATTTATTGTGTGTTTCTCTTTTCTTACCACAGCCTAAGGAAGTGCTTGTCCATCTTACATTATGCAAGATTTTCAATTTTTTTTGCAACATTCTCCTCTGCACCCGGAACTGTGATGGTCGTACATGAAACTGGTGAAGCTGATCAAGTTGTTATTGTAGTTACACGCAGTGGGTAGTCTTTAGTCTTCCGAATAGGCATCAGTGTGAGGAATCTCGTAGGGAAAATACTAAATGATATTCTATATAAAGGATGAATTAGACCTTGAGAATCTTGAACATTTCTGGTAATATTTCCACGCGCATGAATGGATGTTATTTCTTGCTCAGTCATGAAAACTATAATATTGTCTTGTGTATTTAAAACCCCGTGTAAGAAAAGGTGGAAGACCAACAGATTGGTTCGAGCAACGACACGGCCCGGCTGCCTGGGTCCAGCGAGGGCAGTTGGGGTTGAAGACCCCCCAAAAAAGATTTCATCAAGTATTGTAAGACATGCTGTTTATTGATTTCTTTCTCTCTTTAATATTACATTGTTTCGTTCATTTCTTCTCCTTGTTCCCTTCACCTCTCTTTCCCTCTCTTCATTCTTCTCTCCCTCTATAACCTCCCAACCAACATTTGGGTAGATATAAAAAGCTTATCCCTGCATCGCATTTAAGTAACCTCGTCTTACAGATCCTCCCTTCCCCTAGCAATTAAAACTGACAGAATACACACACACACACTTTGAAATAACCCATCAAGCAATAAACAACAGCCGCCCATCCGACACTGTCGTAAACTCCGAAACACCAGACATACACCCATTTGAAGCTTAACTTTCCAGACAGACGCAAGTCACACTTTCCCTCCATCGCTCTGGACGTCACCAAACCCTGCAACTCTATAAACGACGTTTCAATATATCCCCAAGATCCTTCATGCCCACGATGCTTCTACCATAACGAAGGTATGGAGCGCTTGCTACAAACGTAATTTCCCGCAATCTGCACGCAAACGCGCGGACATCACAGCAATTAATGACATGGTCCCGACCGGTGGACGTGGCCGGCATTCTGAGCGCTGCAGGAGCCTCATAAAGATAGAAGGGACTCCTAGAACAGGAAATACATATATATATATATATATATATATATATATATATATATATATGTTTGCACGTACAGTGCCATTGTATATCTAAGAGAAAGGTGAGTGTTCGAATTACACAGGTATATTACAGCTTGTTGAGTGTACTTTGAAAACGTGTATGGAAGAGTGGTGATTGAGAGGGTGGTGGCATGCACAGAGCATCAGACTGGAGAGGAACAATGTTGTTTAGTGAGAGGGTAGTGGAGATGTGGGTTAATTGTTTAAGAATGTGTGAGGAAGGATTTGTATATAGCATTTATGGATCTGGAGTAAGCATATGATAGGGTTGATTTAAGATACTCTACGGAATGTTACGAATGTATATGGTGTAGGAAGAAAGCTTTTAGATGTAGTGAATAGTTTCTACCTAGAGAGTGAAACTTACGTATCTACGAGCAGGTAGAGAGGAGAGGGAGTGGTTCTTGGTGAATGAAGGTCTGCAGAGGGGATGTTTGATGTCACCCTGGTTGTTTGGTTTGTGCTGTGGTAAGGGAGGTGAATATTCACGCAAGGGTCCAGGAGAGAGAGGGGGGCGAGCATGCAGTCTGTATGTGGTGAAGAGTCTTGGTAGGCGAGTCGTTTGCTAATGATACGGTATTAGTGGCAGATTCGAGTCAGAAACTGCAGAAGATGGTGTCTTGAGTTTAGGTGAAACGAAGAAGTTGAGAAATAATAAAAAAAAAAACAGTATTAGGTTTAGCACTGAAGAGAGTTGAGGTGTGAGTTTTAATGAAAAATACTTTTCGGAAGTGTGGAGTTTTTAGGTACTTTGGGAGTGGACATGGCAGCGAATGGAACGGTGGAAGCTTCGTAGATGAGTCATAGGGAGAGTTTGGAGGCGAAGATTACGGGAGCACTGAGCAGTGCGTTGTAGGAGAGGTCGCTATATGGGAGGGCAGAAATGGGTATAACTGAAGGTGCAGTAGTTCCACCGCTGATGTATGGATGCCAGGCATAGTCTTCAGATGAGAAAGTACGTACAGGAAGAGGGTGAATGTTGGAAATGAACTGTATTAAGGACAGTATATCGTGTGAGGAAGGATGATCGAATAAGGAGTGATTGTATATAAGAGGTTTGGTGATAAGTACGGTTGAGAGTGCTGAAATGGTTTGGATTCATGGAAAAAATAAGGGCGAAGAGTTTGACATAGCAAACGTGTCAGAAATGTAGGGCGCAGGAAGAAGGTAGACCAGACTGAAGATAGAAAGGGAAATAAAAAGCTTTGGGTCTAAACATTCAGTAAGGTGAAAGGCGGGTAAGGGACGGAGTGAACTGGAACGAAGTGGTATACAGGGGGCGACTTGCGATCATTGCACTGAACCAAGGTACATGAAACAGCCGGGGGAAGCCATGGACAGGTCTTTTGAGCCTGGTTGTTTTGTGTGCATTACACATGATAAGTAAAGAATGGATGTGAATAAATAAGGCTTTTTTGTTTTTCCTCTGCTTCGCTAACGCGGGAAGCTGTGATCAAGTATGAAAAATACATGTGTGTGTACATGCATATTTATTTTCCATACTTTTTGGCTGTTTCCCGCGTTAGCATTCATATATAAGCTAAATATATTTACGAGGCGGGACACAAGAAACCGCAGCACCTGCTGCAACGTTTGGCGGCCCAGCCTGGAGCGTTCATGTCCGCAAAATTTGTTAGCGAGGAAGCTTTTATCGATTATAAAACATTTTGAGTTCCTTTTTTTGAAGAAATACTGGTTAGGTTAAGGGGAGCAGCGATAAAATTTAATAAAGAAGTAGGGTAGAAAAAGGGAGAGAGAGAGACTTAAGAGAAGATGGGTAAACAAAGTGTAGGTAGTAGTTGGTAGACAGCCAACGACCAGGAAGGTATATTACCAGTACTTAACCCGCCTGGGTATGGGAAGGTTAGTGACATTTGCTCAGTGAGCCAGCACTTTCGTGGTTGTCAAGTTGCACTCCTCTGACCCAGGTAGCTGCCTTTCCTTATGTGGATTACTGGCGTTCTCTCCACAAACATACAATCTCTCCTTGTCATATACAACACCTCAGAACACTAAACTAATGCAGCTCAGTCTTCTTAACCCTAGATTTTCCTGCAGTGAGCACTATGCGATAGCCTTGCCTTTTGGCAAGATGGTAGGAGCAGTAGATAGTAGCAGTAGGTAGGGAAGATTTAGGTAGGAGCATTTTGTAGAAACATTGGGTAGAAGTAGTAGGCAGGAGCATTAGACAGAAGTATTCATTAATAACATTAGACAGGAGCCTCTGCAAACACTGCGCTAGACTTTCCCCCTGCCAGTGGCCTGTTAAGGGTGAGGCAATAAAGGCTAAGACGCGACGCTTGGATTTCACTAGTTATGGAAAGACTGTTGCTGTGGCCACTCCCTTGATGGAGTTCCCTTAGGGAACAGGCATTAAAGAAACAGATGGAACATAAGTACATAGTATAGAGCATTTGTTTAGATGCTTTTTTTATTTCTTATTGTACATGCAAATCGATGTTTGTCTTTTTGTCGATGTTTGTTGCTCTTTAGTGGGATATGTAGCGACTAGGCTCATAGATAGTTATATAATGTGAAGGATATACTTTAATACATTAACGCAGAATCTTAAAGAGCTTTGATAAGCGAATACGGTACTGCTCCGCGTCACGTTATACGAATATCGAATGCAGTCATAACATGACAGGAGCGAAGCCTCGCTTACTTGTAAGCAAATGTACTCTTTCTTTATTTAAACTCGTTTTTAAGTGGTTATGGGTAGGTGTTAGCATTTAGACAGTAGTTAGTGCACATTACCGACCGGCGATTAAAGTGAAAAAGAAACGTTCCATTCAAAATAAGTCAAGGAAAAAACCTTGAAAAGCATTCAGATCGAATTGAATATACTCGTAAACAAATTGCTTGTTGTGTAGGAAGGGCTGGCTGAATAGGTGAGTTCAGGCAGGGGTTAGGGAGGATATTGAAGGGGTAGGGAGTGAGTTTGAGTGAAAGGCTGGAAATATATAGAGAAGGCCGGAGGAAAGTTTGGTCTTTAGGAACATTAGGTAGGAGTCTCTGCAAACACTGCGCTAGACTTGCCATCTGCCAGTGGACACTTAAGAGTAAGGCACTAAAGGCGGCACTGGAGTTCACCAGTTATGGAACATGCGTCAGAGAGGTCGATAGATAGATAGATAGATAGATAGAATAGTAGATGTAGTATGGGGAATTAATCAATCGAGCACACGAGAAAATGAGAAGAACGTCCAAAGAATTTGGCATTAAGGATTCCGGCAGGACACTGAGCGTCCAGAGAGGAATGAGTTTACGTCCAGACGTATTTCATTCTTCCCCCAGAACCTCCTCCCTCGGTCACTCACCCAGCCGTCTCTCCTCTCACGCCAGCTCTCTTGCGTCCTCTTCTGTCGACCCCCCCTCTCCCCTACCCCCCACAGGCACAATACTCGCCAGTCGGCGCAGTCCATCCTTAAACGAAATTGAATTGTAGTACCTTTTAGCGTCGGGGATATGCAGTTCATGAAGCTCGTTTGAATTTTTTCATGGTCCTTTGTGTGTTGCTTGGGCTTTCGTCATTGTAGAGCTGTATTAGTTGGTGTCAGCTTGTGTTAGTACTCATGCATCCCCCGTTCCTTCCCACATACACAGTCTTCCTGTCTGTCTGCGTGTCTGATCTTATCTATAAATTCCGCTGTGCCTCTTTCCCGTGTCCTTTGTAAATGTATTAAGTGCCATGTAAATCCCTCATAAACCTCGTACATTACATAAGCTCAGTCTACGCTAAAACGAGTATCGCTCCGTCATCGCTTAGTAAATGAAGGTTGTATCGGTGATGCTATTCATGGAAATGTGTTCAAAATGGGACTGAAAATATTTTTCCTTTTTCTCCCACCCGCGCGGTATGATGATTTTAGCAACAGTGAGTCACCCTCGTTTTTACGCCCAACGAGATTGTGATGTACAGTATAGTTAAAGAAACGAGCTTTTACTGTGGTATAACTAATGCTACTGAGGAAGTCCAAAGTAATACTGTTAGGAAGGTATGTGGTAAAAAATACTACATATAAAAGTTAATGCAGCTGCAATATTTTTCTCGGGATAAGTAAATTTATAGCATAAGGATTTGATGATGGAAGTTATGAAACGCGCTAATGAAAACTAAGAAAGTGATGGGTTGTTAAGGATATCACAGGACACTTGTTTAGATGTTCATAGTGACAAACTCTATTTGTGGTTTGCTGCTCTTTGAGCTGGAAGGAGCTATTTATTCAAACCAGAACAGTGGTTACTGCAGTTTTATCTTCGCATGTGGGATTGATTATATTGAGATGGAAAAATGGTTAGGGTAAAATGTTAAATGTGCTTGGTGATGGAAGAAAAGATGGGTAAGGAAGATCGGAACACTGAAAAAAGGTCAGGAAGGAATAGGACATCACGGATGTACAATTTGATGTGACCCAACATTAAGAATGGCAACTTTAGAACAGGAAAGTAACTAGGAAAATTAAAATCAGTGGCAGCGGGAGAGTGACAGGTATACCGCAACTACAGACTAGGAGCGAATGGTAATGCAGCACCTTGGGATTGATGCAACTGCAACAAACAGTAAATATTCTGCAATGGAGGAGGTATAACGGCGCAGCAGCAGCAGCAGCAGCAGGATAGCTGGACCTGTGGATGTGTAGGCGCGGGAAAACGAAACAGCACAGCAGCAGCAGCAGCACACTAAGTGTAGCAGAAGAGGAACAGCAGAGAAAAACTAGTACTAAAGCAGCACAAGGGCTCCAGAATAGGTAAGAGCAGCAGCCGCACGGCACAAGGAACTAATTAAAGCAACCACCGTAGCAGCAGTTGCACAAGAGCTGCAGTACCGATATGGAGTCGGCAAGAGGGCTACACAAGAAGATTGTAATCATAGACTGTGCCCTAAAACGCTAGTCGTGCAGCAGAAGCAGTTAACAGCACGCCAGAAGCAGCAGTTACAGCACGGAATCGACTCCATCACCGTCACTATTACCGCTGGAGTAGCATACGTACTTGGCGTGTACAGGGTGGGAGGGGGGTTAAAGCTGTTGCGTCCTTCGTGTGGTAGTTCGCTTTAAAAGGTTGCCGCCTTACCACAAGAGGGCGTCGGAGGAGGATGGAGAATGGGGAAATGGGGGATGGCAGGGGGGCGGGGGGGGGGGACAGCAGTAGCAGTGGAGAGAGAAAACGAAGAGCAGGGGGGATCTGAAAAGAAAATGATGGACCGAAGATGAATAGCAGTAAGAAGTGGAAAAGGAAAACAGGAAAACGATAATTAGATTTGTCTGGGTCCCAGGCGAAATGAAGTACAGTGATTCCAGAATTAAGATTAGCTCGAAAGATGTCTATGACAATCGTACTGATGCAATCAGAATTTGTAATGCAGACGTCACTTTGTATCGCTCCTTGGGAACACGTTTAGAATTTGTAAGGATGTCATAAACTTGGTGAACTTGAGCCGTTCTAAATTAGACGATGGAAGAACATGAGTTGGAGATGATGTTTTGAAGTCCATGACTTAACATCAGTTATCGTGTACAGGCCATTGGATTTGCTATTTTATTATCGCTCAGTAGATTATTTACATATTGGATCAATGTGTGACACTTGTCTTTGTAAACTTAGGATGTGGGCTGTTACTGGCTCCATGCGGCTGTACACTTGTACGTGTACATTGTCCACTGTACAGAGTCCACTTAGAATCATAGACATTTAGGCTAACAAACTTGATAAGATGTGCATAGTTTTGTGCCTGAGAATATTATGTGTTGTGCTAGAACGAAATGAAAGGTCCTGAAATTCTGTTGCGGTCGAAGCGAAAGTTTCAAGCGACGTACTTGCATGTCGCGAGTGTTCATCTTAGCGTCGTTTTCCGCTTGTACCCATGGTATCCATCTTTCTCCCTTCCCTCCCTCCTAAACTCTCTCTCTCTCTCTCTCTCTCTCTCTCTCTCTCTCTCTCTCTCTCTCTCATCGTCCTCTCCCTCTTTCCTTATAACGCAGGGATCCCAAAGGACTCTCCTTTAACGCCTGACTATTCCACTGCGTCGTTCCAGCTTGGGGTCCCTAGCCGGCCGCCCGTTCTAAACTTTCCATTAAAATTCTATTCGGCTGGTTCTCGCACATCTTTTATCCACGTTTTCTTTCTCTTCCCGTTCTCACGGTTGAGAGAGAGAGAGAGAGAGAGAGAAAATAAGGAAGAGTGGGAATTAAGAGATCTGTAGGTAAACCTTAACGTCTTTTCTCCTGCATGATTGCTCATTCTGTATGTACAGAAATACCCCGTACATTCAAGATACCTGTGGGTTTCCAAGTAGTGTTCAGTCTGATTGCTGTACATTAGTAGATTTCGGGACTGAAGTGCTTATTTTGAAATTAGGCTTAAAGGAAATGGGCGTAGTTTTTAAGCAACTCGGATAATGTATTGGAGCATAAAGCTAGCGACATTGTGAAATTATCGCTCTTTAGAGCTGACATGGTCATATATTTAGTGTATGTATATATGTCAACCCATGCAGACATAGCAGGAAGGTCTGGGTAATGTGGACGTCCGTGAAGGACACTTTGGATAAGTCCTTTCGCTTGGGAATAGAGGAGTCTGTTGGCACTCGGGGAATCAGAAGAGCCAGCTAGGCAGCAACCTTTTTTAATAGAATCTGTCCACGAACAGACGATATGTGAAACGGGACCCTTACGGAGCGCAGGTGAGTCTGGAAGGCACATGTGGATTAACTTAAGGATTGATGGGCACGTGTTATGAAACCTCCAGAGGTTAGGTGATCCAGGAGATTCGCCAGGGTGAGCAGTCATCAACGGTGCTCTGTATGGAACCCCGCATCGCAGTTAAGGCGGTAGGCAGGCTGGCAGGCATTAAGGCTTTTGGCCAGAGAACACTTTCAGGACAAGTTTCTTGCTGGGATTCTGGTAGGTATTTTAGGCGCACTAGGACCATGCGTTGTATGAGAAAGGAGGAACCCCCCACAGTTTGAGGAGGCAGTACGAGGGTTTGGGTATATGGACGTTAGCGAAGGACTCTCCAAGTCCTTTCACCTAGGTGTAGGCGAGTCGATAGGCGCTCCAGAACAGAGGAGAGAGATTGTTACCACCTTACCAGGAGAGTAAGTATGAGTAGGTAAGACTATAGGCAGCTCTGGATCCATACTCGTAAATCACTGTTGATCGTAACATGTGGAACACAGGCGAGTGTGGAAAGAACGAGACAGACAGCAACAGTTCACACCTCTGAGGCTGGTCATATCTGTATTAGAGGCTAGAGACGGGAGACCAGTGCTTGTGGTTGGTCGAAGTGCGTGTAGCAGTGAACTGGCCAGCTGTGAGGGAGAGGTAAACCGCCATTTGTAACCAAGTCAGTGTGGTAGAGCACCATTCTATCTGCTGGTGATGGTCGTGAGCGCCATGATACAAGGTTGTAGCACTATATGTATTGTAATGCTTAACTATTTTTTTCCACTCTACAACTCTTAATTTGCCTTTTTTTTTTACTTTTAAACTTCAGTACCAAGAGAAATTCTGTAATCTACTTTAAATACTGAGTTCAAACGAATTAAGTTTTAAGTAAAGTTATTTTCTTTTGAAATAAGCCAATGTACTTTTAACTTTTATACTATGGATATTAGGTCCTATGCTAGTCACAGTGTTTTTTGTTAACCCCAAATAACATTTATCACATTACTTACATTTAACATATTTATTTATGGCCAACCCGACTCGAAGTTCGGCCAGCAGAGACCGTCTCTTCTGCACTCAGGAGAACCAGGAGTTACACAGGGGGGAAGCCTCCCTCCCGCTATAAGGTAGCATCATTCATGGCAGCCGCTGCATTTGACAGGGTGGCTATGGACGTTGCCAGCTTTGCTAGTTAAACGCTGGAGGTCCTATACGAATATGCACTGGATTGAGGCCCGTGTTGGCTGGAAGTATTAACATTTGAGTATTAGCAGGCTAGAATCAGTTGCGTAATACAGTCCACTGTTATTATTTAATTTTTCATAATTATTATTAGTATTACTGAATTTGCCTACATATCACTTACTTTAATAGATCAATTGATCTATCCATACAGTGAAAGTAATTACCCAGTTGACTGGGAGAATGCCAAAGTACTTGTTCAATGTAAAGATAGAGATGAAGGAAATATTACAGAAGTAGTATCATGAGGATAGGGTGTTGAATATCATCCAAGGCATGTATAGTTTAGATCCATTCATTGTAGAAAATGTTGTTAAAAGCTTTCTCAATTTGATTTAAGCAGTATGTCAATCTTCCGTCGGCTCTTTTTATGTGAAGTCGGGTCAAGACTCGGTTATAGATCAAAGTGCGTGCGGACATTTTGATCATTTTCTGACTTATGTCCACTATGGTAAAGTGAATAGGGTCTTCCATACTAATATAAGAATCCACTTTATCAAAATAACTTCAAGGGAGTTATTTCCATTCGTAATAACACTCTCCTAAAAGAACGTTTCGCGTCACACCTCCAGAAAGCGTTCGTCGGCCTACCCCTTCTGACATATACTTTTAGCACCTTGATACTAACTTTAGTGCCGCTGTCCATCTCTGGCCATCTGGTTCTTATTTCCTTCAAATGTATATCATCATATCTCTTTACAGCCTGTCATCTACCTTGCGTGTGACAGCTGTGACGTGGAAAATTGCTTTCGCTCGTGTATCTAATAATTGCTTCACCGCGTAGTATTATTCTTTATCCACCTCGAGTGTTCGCGTCTTTTTGTTTGATCCATATTTAAGAAGACCTCAAGTTCTTGCATCCACACACACACACATATAAACTACAATGTTCTAGGAAATAAACTGCCTACAAATTCTCGTGGACCATCGTCTTTGGAACAACTTCAGTGCTAATGTAGGTTCTTAAATAGCAAATAGACATTCCCTTATATTCCAGCCTAGCGTATATTTCCTGCCACCGTCGTGGACAACAGCCCCTCGCCAACAGACTCTGGCAGTTCAGTTTTCTTATGTGGCGATAATGGAAAAATGTATGGTACTGTTATTGCTTTTCTTTTCAGTGGAAATCTTTCCTTTGGATTATGTGTTTTATATGTTTCTTATTTTATCTTTTTTTTCCAGCAGCCGTACAATAGTCTATGGCAAACTAAAGTTAATACATTTATTAAAATGTTCCCGTTTATTTTATGGCTATTTAGAGTTTATGAATTGCAAGGTTTATTTTTGCTTTGTACATAATGTATTTGAGGATTTTGATTTTTGGTTGACTTAGGGGTAAGTGAAGATTGTTAAGTACCGAGTACGTTGGCGAAATCCTCAGATTAACTGATCTTCACGAATGTACAAATATCTTCGACTAGGCTCGACCCCCATGTATGCCTACTGAGGTATTCAGCAGTTGCTTTTAAGCGTATTGCAAGTGGGTAAAGATAAGTGAAAATCCCATTTTTCCAGTGTTAGATGATGGCCTCTAGAGGCGCTGTTGCAGCGCCCTCCTCCCTCCCCCCCCTCCCTCCCTCCCCCTCGGGGTGTTGACCATAGCAAATGTGTTGACCTTGACAACGTCTGTGTTGACTCTGGCAGCGGTGATGTCAGGGCTGTGTGCTGGGGCTGTCTGGTGCAGCTCAATAAATATATATATATATGTGAACATTGGTAACACGGAAAATGGTTTAGATGGAGATAATGCTATATGGCAAGACAGAGAGAGAGATCAGAAAGGCGTCGAAAGATGTTGTGAGTCTTATTAGTTCATCTTGTATTATTACAATGTTTTAGATACTGGAGATAAATTTCATAGTCTGACATTTGGTAAGTTTTTGATAAAATTGAAATATTGTATTATATCAATGTTTTTTTAGTTGGAGAGACACATTATCATCGGCAACGCACGAGAAGAGAAGCAGAGGAGAAGCTGCAGGCAAGGCCACAACGAAATGAAAAAAAAAAAGAGACTTTAACAATCTTTAGAAGTTTCCTGGAAGCGTGGAGGAGTTCTGATGACTTATGCTACGCCCAGGGAATTGATGGATGGATGGGTGGAGGGAGTTGGTAGGAGATACGAGCCTTTGAGGGGTGTCTCGTTGATAAATAACAACCTCTCCTTTGTGAAAAATGGTGAGTATGTATCGGAGAGATGATATAGACACCCCTTCAGGTTCGACGGTACCTAGGATCTCTTACCAACGTGACGGTACATCAGACAAGTGCGTTACGATCCTTGAGCAGGACACGGTATATATATGGTTCTAGGAAGACGACAGAACTACCCTTTGAGGAAGGCGGTACGATCCTTCAGTAGGACGGTACACCAACGGGATTCTTTGCACGGTACTACTACTACTACTACTCCAGAGGAAGTTGGTACTACCCCATAACTGCGATGGTACGAGCTTCGATTAATTGGTGTCCAGGCCTTCGTGTTCAAATAGCTTCCTACCATGGGTTCCCGTGGGCCTGGAGGAGGAGGAGGAGGAGAAGACTCGAGGCAGTGTCTCGTGTAACTAGAGGGCAAGGACATTGGGTCGACATCCTGAGGAGGATTGGCTAGAATGGCAATTTTCCAAGACGAGGGATGGGCATTGAAAGAGAGAGAGAGAGACTTCAATTCAACGACTTTTGAGAAAATCGTGATGAGATTTCCCCGTTCATCGCATTGAATTTGAAATAACATTTGGCTAGGGAGATACTATGAAGCGGGTATTATATCAGACAACGTTGTGTATATATATATATATATATATATATATATATATATATATATATATATATATATATATATATATATATATAT
>JAYMFT010010984.1:0-16875 GCA_038088735.1 Panulirus argus
CCCAGCAGACTGCATACTCTCCCCTCTCTCCAAAACTCTTGCATTTACCTCCCTAACCACCCCATCCATAAACAAATCAAACAACCATGAGGACATCACACACCCCTGCCGCAGACCGACCTTCACTGGGAACCAACCACTCTCTTTTCCAACTCGTACACACGCTTTACACCTTTGATAAAAACTTCTCACTGCTTCTAACAGCTTACCTCCCACTCCATGTATTCTTTAGACCCTCCAAAAAGCATCTTTATGAACCCTATCATTTGCCTTTTTCAGATTCATAAATGCTACATATCCTCTACTTCTGAAAACACACTGCTGCTCCCTCATCGGGTACATGCCTTCACCCTCGCAGTCAATACCCTCCCATATAATTTTCCAGGTATATTCAACAAACTTTTGCCTCTGTAGTTTGAGCACTCGCGTTTATCCCACTTGCCTCTATACAGTGGCACTATATATGCATTTCTCCAATCCTCAAGCTCTTCACCATGATTCATTCATAAACTGAATATCCTTACCAACCAATCAACAACACAGTCACCCTTTTCTTAACAGATTCAACTGAAATATCATCCAATCCCGTCAACTTGCTAGACTGCATCTTCCTCAAGGATCTCACCGCCTATTCTCTTTTCTCCAAAACTACTCTCCCTGAATCTCGCTTCTCATACCACACCAACCTAAACACTTTAAATCTGCCACTCTTTAATCAAACACGTTCAACAATCTTTCAGAAAACTCACTCCATCTCCACTTCACTCCATCACCACCTGTTATCACTTCCACTTTTGCTCCCTTCACCGATGTCCCCATTTGTTCTCTTGTCTTTTGCACATTATCTACCTCCTTCTAAAACATCTTTTTATTCTCCCTAAAGTTTAATGATACTCTTTCACCCCAGCTCTCATTTGCCCTCTTTTTCAACCCCTGCACCTTCATCTTGACCTGCCGCTTTCTCTTATACATATCCTATTCATTTGCTCTTCTTTCTTGTAAATACCATCCAAACGACTCACTTTTCTCTTTCACTTGTAACCTTAATTCTTCATCCCACCACTCACTACCCTTTTTAATCTGCTTACCTCTCACATGTCACATGGATCTCTTGCACATGTCATCACTGCTTCCCAAGTACCTGTTATTCCTCACCCACTCCCCTCATTTCATTTGTTCTCACCTTTTGCCACTCTTCACTCAATCTCTTCTGGTATTTCTTCACACGAGTCTCCTTTCGAAGTTCACTTACTCTCACTACTCTCTTATCTCCGACATTGTCTCCTCTTTTTCGGAAACCTTAACAAATCTTCACCCTCACCTCCAGAAGATAGTGATCAGACAGCCTATAAGCTGCCCCTCTCGGCAAATTTACATTCAAAAGTCTCTATTTTTACACGCCTATCAGTTAATACGTAATCTAGTAATGCTCTTTGACCATCTCTCCTTCTCAAATGCGTATGCTTGTGAATATCTCTTTTCAAACCAGGCTTCCCAGTTACCGTTTTTTTTTCAGCACACTTTACAAACTCTTCACTATATCCATTCATAAGACTGAATATCCCATGCACACCACCTATACTCTCAACTGCCACATTACTTACCGTCGCATTTAGATCACCCATCACTAATACCCGGTCTCGTGCACCAATACTGCTGACACTCTCACTTAGCTGCATAAGCACCAATAATCACCCATCTCTCATCAACCACTCAGTTTCATCCACATCAATCTAGAATTTACACTCCCACAACTCCTGATCCAAGAGTAGAGCTACTCCTCCCTTAGCTCTTGTCCTCTCAGCAACCCCTGACTTTACTCCCAAGACATTTCCAAACCATTCTTCCCCTTTTCCCTTGAGCTTCGTTTCATTCAGAGCCAGAACATCCAGGTTTCTTTCCTCAAACATACGGGAAAATAGCATTGCCAACCCCCGCGCCGGCGAGGTAGCACCAGGAGACAGACGAAACAGCCCCATTCACTCACACTCAATCTCTAGCTGTCATGTGTAATGCACTGAAATCACAGCTCCCTATCCACATCCAGGCTTCACTGACCTTTCCATGGTTTACCCTAGATGCTTCACATGCCCTGGTTCAGTCCACTGACAGCACGTCCACCCCAGTATACCACATCGTTCCATTTCCCTCTATTCCATGCACGCCTTTCACCCTCCTGCATGTTTAGGCCTCAACCGTTCAAAATCCCTTTCACTCCATCCTTCCACCTCGATTCAACAGACTAATTGAGGGGAGGGGCTGTCCATTAATGCCGAAAGTCTGGTAAATTGATTGTAAACATTTTTTGATCCAATATGCAGTTTACAAACTTTCTTTTAACTCCTCTATCACTTGATGCCATTTTGAAGACACAGAACATTTACTCCTCAACTGTCATGTGCTTATCTCATAAATACCCACACACAACATCACCACACTTTTAGGCCTTAATGCTACCTAGTGGACATGGCTGGCTTCCTTAACACTATAGAAACCACATAAAAGGGAATTTTGAGGCAGGAAGGTAAGGTACTAGAAAGGTATGATACAGTTTGTGCAATTCTAATCCACCCATGGCTCATGTCTTAAACTACTTTCATATTTGGCATCTACCATCTGTTCTCCAACATCAGGCTGTTCTTTAGAGAAAGTTATTTCCCACTTCTTTACCTTTTTTGCTGAGATATATTTACCCATCCTAACTTCCTTAATTCTATTTTACCCCTTCTTACTCAAATATCAGATACATTAACACTTATTTGTTTTATACAATAATAATTCTAGAGTATACACATATGTATATGATGACAAATTCACTTATGTTTTGGCCACACCGTTTATCTATCAAATATCACATATGCATTTACAGCCTCTCCATCTGACACTATACACATGCACCTTTTGTTGGGGTCACTTTTACAGAGCTAAGGTCCCCAGCCAAGGCCCTATAGGCCAAAAAGCTAAAAGCAGGGGTGCCCAATTCCTGGGGTTAACTTGAAACTTGCTACCCAACCAACCCAGTATGCAAGAATTTTCACCAAAAGTTATACATTCTTCTGAAACTTTATAATAAGGGTTCCATGTATTCAGATGGTTGGTAACCAAAATGTTACAATAAAATAATTTTCCTGAGGTGCCTAGCTTTAAATGCAAGAAGTAACACACATAGTATGTTAAGAAATGACAATTAGAACTGTGCATTATAATGAAGTCAATAAGATAATTCATAATGCAGGTAATTCATAATGCAGATATGAATATGCAAGTTATTACTATAAACCACATATACTCACAGGTGAAATGAAAAGCCACAGGCTCAGGTCTAGGAACATCTGGGCCCACAAATTTGACTTTGGAGTAACATGCTTCCAAAAGTTGTAACTGCAACCACTGTACTTGACTCCCATACCCTTCTTCTTTTAGTTTATCTGTTGATTACAAAATACAAGTTTTATTTCTGCATTTTTACAACAGTATCATGTTCACTTTCCTGATCCAAAGCAACATTCTTTTTAATGTATACAAATAAGATATGAGTTATAAATAAAGTATCTATCTCAACTAATATCCTGAAACTTAAAGAGAGGTTCTGAAGTAAGAAAAACCATTTCTCTATGAAGTTCCAACCTAAGACTACCTGTGATGAGAATTTGGAGAAAATCTGGCAAAAGGAGGGTTAGCACACTCTGCCCTCACGGCATAACTTCAATGTCTGATGATGCTGTTGCCTTCTGTAGCAAAGCCGTAATCGAAAGAACACTTGCTCAAGGGGGAGTTACAACACCTTTCTATCTCTTAAATTGGGTGTATGTACCAGGATATTACTTATCTTCAGTTAACATGTTATTCATAAGGCTAGCTAGTGCTTGTTCACAGAGACCCAACAATTATAGAGCAACCTCCTCAAGCCTATGCTATAACTGGTGATGAAAGTGGGTGGCATGTTCTGGGAACTACCCTTCATCACTCTCATTAACCACTAGAGTCTGCTCCGAGGTTGTTTCTCTATGGACTATAATGATTTTGCCGAGTGGTTAAGAATGAAAGAAAGGATGGGGAAATAAGAGGATGTTCATAAGGGTGTGCCCCCATGACAGAAATGGTTTTCATATTTCAAAACCTACATATCTCAATCAAGGACAGAACACTGTGAGAATTAAAAAACAAACCCACATGAACATGGCCTTTTGTTTGTCTGTTCCTGGAACTAAAGCAAGAAACTACAAGGAAGTATGAAAGAAAGAAAGAAAAAAAACATGAAAGAGGGACCATTAAAAAAACCTTACTCTTAGCAACAATCTGGCCTTCAGTCTTGATGGTCACCTTTTCAAAAGTTTCGGTTAATAAATGTGTTTATCTAATGCCTTACAACACTTTCGCTAATCTTCTCCAAACAAGACTCCTCAAAAGAGCTGAACATAAGCTGCTTTCTTTACAATAAAACATTTAGGGGACAGCACTAGTTGTGAAAGGAGTACCACCTTGATCAAACTTTCAATGTTCCTTCCAAACAAATACTTAAAAATAGCCAGGATGAACAAACAAACATTCTTTGATTCAACTTTTCATAAATCTTGTGTTAATTCTAAGTGTCCTGAATGAAAACAACAAAATCATTTTTCAAAGGAGAAGTTTTCTATATCAATATATATTCAATCCTAAATTTAACTGTCTATATTTTCAGCAAACTTAACTCATTAAAGGTGATGTTCAGACTTTAATATATTTCCAAGTCTATATTTTACTTTCTTTTTCGTACATGATTGCTGTGTCCTGAGGTACTACCAAGAACAGGAGGAGATTGGCCACATTCGCTCACATTTATACTCTAGCTATCATGTGTAATGCACCAAAATCCATAGCTCCCTAGCCACAAACAGGCCCTCAAAAATCTTTATATGGTTTGCCCCAGCTGCTTCACATGCTTTAAGTCTATCCACTGCATGAAATTCTGTAACTCTTCTTCCCGATCCCATAGCTATAAAGAACAGAGTTTTCATATGATTTTCCAGAACTATACTCCCTGTATAATTAAACAATTATAACAAATCAAGGACCTTCAAACGCTTCCATCAAAGCTAAGATGGAGCAACTAAAGGTTCCTCAGAGAAAAGGGTCTTGACAGCTTACTTGAAAAAGGATTACAAACATTAAAGTCAAATTCCAAAAACAAAGGCTCCTGCAATGTACATGTACAGAAAGCTAACTGTCTAGTATTACTGGCTTAATTCATTTAAGGAATAAAACAAAGAAAAAACTCTAAACACAATAATTCAGTTATAAAATGTTTCCTGATTCACAAAAAGACTAAAAAAGATTTCCATTCAAACTGGTATAGTCTCTTAATGGAAGTATAAATATTATGCATAAGTTATACCAGGGGAAAGAAGACAAAAGGTACGGACTACATAGTTCCAGACTAAGAAGGGTGGGAGCAGGGTATTGGAAATCCTTCCCTCCTGTATTATTTTTAAAAAGAAGGAATTGAGGAAGAAGCCAAGTGAGGATTTTTCTCCTCTAAGGCTTTGTCATCTGTTTGTGATGCTACCTTGCTCACATGGGAAATGGTGAACAGGCATGAAAGAAAGGGAAAAATTATGATAGAACAATCTGGATGGAACAGGACACTGTAAAACACTCACTTCTCAGAAACGGTAAATTACTGAAAGTCAATTTCAACAATAAAGAAAGACTTGGAAAATTAGATTTCATGGTAAAAGGAGTCACGAAGATAGTAAACAGAGTCACAAGGATGGAAGTTTTTAGAAGTAGCAGGTAGAAACAGTTGGCAGGAACATAAGGCAGGACAACTGAAAACACAGTGCCAGCGTGTCCCTTTGCCAGTGGCCTGTAGAGTGTAAGGCACTATAGGTTAAGAAGTGGCAGTGGAGTTCACCAGTTAAGGAGACTCTTTTGCTGCTGTCATCCCCTAGAGGGAGTTCTCAAAGGGAACAGGCATCAGGGATATAGATAAGTAGATAGATATACAGGAGAATTTTACAATACCAACATGTTTTCAAAACATATCAGTGATGTAGGCAAGATTTGTAGGGATAAAACTACCAAAGGACATAACATGAAATTAAGCAAGAATCTTGTTAAAAAAGGTATAAAGAAGTGTTTTTATAGTACATGAGTAGTGGATGAAAGAAATACAGTGACTTAGGACATGATTAGTGCTGACAGCATACATAAATACCCCCTACCCATACATTACAATGGGTAATTACTGACACAAGGATACATATAACAACACTGGCTTCACTGCATAACTATATACATGTCAAAATACATGTCATTATACACAGACACTGGAAGGTACCTGTAAGGTAGATGACTGATGCATTGTCGTCCCAATCAGTACTGTCCTCTGTGAATGTCATGTTGCCTTCTATACTTCCTTCAACTTTGTCAAAGACTACACCTGTTAGGAAGCAACAATTCATACATTAGATAATTACCTTATATACATATCAAAACATCTGAGAGCAACTTTTATTATCACAGATTATTTTCTGAGTCTAGACAAGGCTAATAAAAGATACTAGAGCTCAAAACCTTTGTCTGTGACTTGTCTGGGAGAAAAAAAGATTACATAACAAGATTCCCATCTGATTATGTACTGCAGTCCCACCATTAACCCATGAATGGCAGGTGTGGTCTGGAAAGCCCATTACAGCATGTGGGGGTGGTGCCATTGGAAGCAGCCAATGTGAATTTCAGAATGAAAGATTCACATTCTGAAATACACTCAAAAAAGTCATATAAACACCTGAGCCTGGTTCACTGCCAAGTGAGGGGGAGGGATGTTACTAACATATATGAGAGCTAATATGAGAGGATTTGGAAACGTTCTTTTTTTCTTTGAAATTGTTTTCCCTCAGCAGTCTTTATTTCATACACAGGCAAAGCATTTTTGAATAATATGAATTTATTTAGAATATAACACCACTCACACTAAATATATTTGTGAGGCTGACATGTTTGGGTGGGAAGATTTCTAAATTATTCATCATAAACTTAGTTTCATACTTTACATCTATGTTATACACATACACAGTGTTTTTGGTGAATAATATGAACATTCTTAGAAATATTACACTGTTCACTAAAAATGAGCATGAAGACAGTGAGTGGCTGGCACAAGTTGGCTAGATATTGAGAGCATTTTTTATTTTTTCTTCAGAAACATTTTAGCTTTCTATGTATCATTTGTAACCAAAGTCCTCCATCGACTTAGAAATATATACAGAGAAAATTAGGTGCATTTGTTACATAATTTCTTCAACGATCGTGATGTTAGTGGTAATGCTTCCTATGCTGGCCTCCCTCTGAGTTACGTACTTCCATGAAAATCGTTTTTGACGTTATTTATTTATTCATATTTCTTATGTTATTCTTCTTCTCTTTCCTAACCATGATAAGTGTTCCTCCTTATCACTTATGTTATCCAACAACCAATGTATTTTCTGAGGGGTTATCATGTATGCAAGACTTGCAGGTCGATGCCCTTGCCCCTATAATGATGGTTTGGGGAGAAAATAGAACCAATGGGGGACAGTTACAGTGCTGTCCAAATGGAAAAGTAAGGGGAGGGTACTGCAACAAAAGTCATTAAAAAATGCTTTTATCTAAAAAAAGAAAAACTAATCAGTAGATGAAGAAGAGAGGTTATTGCACCACCTTTGAATGAAGGTGTGCTTCGCATCACAAATAACGTACTTGCAATGATTTCTTGCAGAGATAAGTGCTGAATGTGAATTCAAAGGAGTAGGGTTTTTCCAAGTCCAAGAATAGATATAATCTTTTTTGAACTGATTTATTATACAGATTTGTGGTATTACACTATACCAGAAACCTGCATTTCTCAAAAACAAGTCTGAGACGTGTTCTGAGCACAGAAATACTTAGAATCGTTGTGTAATTCCTAAAGTAGTAAATCTATACCAGTTTAAAGAGTAGCTGACAAAAAAATACTAATTAACAGCTAATTATGGCAAGCAGCTAACCTTGTCCATTATCAGCTATATCCCTGTTCTCCAGGATAAACTTTTCCTCTTGCTTCTGTGTTTCCTCTCTCTGGGTCATTGGGCACTTCTGCTGGAGGTTGCTTGCACTGATGCTTTTATCTGGGTCCTTTTTCTTAGCTATTTTGAGTGAATGAGGTGTGGAAAGCTGGGGGGCTTCGATCGAGTCCTCAGAATCACTACTAACTTGCATTACGTCGCATTCCAAACTCACTTCCCCTTCCGATTTGTTAGACAGTGGCTCAGTCTAAGATAGAAAGCAGAAATTAAAGAACATCATCTTATGAATTAAAATATATATTAACATTATCATACATACATCAATGCAATACGTCACTGCTGATGATGATGGAAATATAACTCCCTCTAATGTCTGACTTTGATGTTACCCTCTCATAAATGTATGAAAAGTTGAACACAATAATATTGTTAAATGTGTCTTTGAGAATGAAGCAGCATGCATTTCTAACTGTGATTGTAAGAAGCAATTCATACATTATAATACAGATTCTGATACATTCTTTTTAGAAAAATAAGCACAATCTTTGCATGAACATTTAAATAAAGAGGGTCTTGTTATATGTAAACTGAATATTGTTTCGATGGACTACGAAAATGCAAAACTTTTGAGTAAATATATGTAAATGGGATTTATTATCCTACAATGAGTGGAAGGTGATAGGTAGGCCAGGTGTCTAATGACCTAAAAGGTAGGTATCCCACCAGAAAAGGGGGAGAGTAGTAATACTGCCATTGGTAACATTACAAAAGGGAGATAGTGTGTAATATATACGATGTACAGTGAAGTGAGCTGCACACTCTGTGGGTGACATAATATAGAGAAAATGATATTTTGTATTACAGAATGCAACTCAGGACACAGCTCAAATCAATTAGTATCAATGAAGTGGTTACAAAGTTCTCAGTACCGAAGGCCTTGAGGCCTGAAATCACAGACTCCAGGGTACTCAGCAGTGTTTTCTTCGAATGAGTGTCTATAAAGTGTAGAGTAGACACACCACTTGGAATTTTTGGGGTCATGGATTTCCTGTAGCTTGTCAAACATACCTATAACCCAAGTGTATTCTGTCTGTGATACTATGACACTGCCCAGTACAATTACCGCACTCTGCTCCCTCAGCCCTAAGAAGACTGGTGTGTCATGGGCCTAAACACACTGTAATATTTAACATTACTGTAAAGCTATGAGGTTTTCAGCATCTCACGTGTTTTAGACCATCATAAGCCTCAGTGGAAAGAACTATAAACAGTGGGTCTACCATAATGAACTATTAATTTTCTTTTTCAGTGAAAGTGAATGAGATTATTTATGGATACAGACAACATACACCACATCAGCCTTAACACTGGCATGTGAGAATAAAAAGATATAAATATAGAGATACTGTCTGGCAAAGCAGTGTGCTCTCTATCAACTTGTTTGTGTATGAGACCTTGACAGAGGTGGGGTCTGAGCCGGTCAATATAAAAATGAAAATAATGAAATTTAAGAGCTTTAATGTTCTGGGTTGTAAGGGGCAGACATAAGATTTGTTGGTATTACATCTTGATGAGGCTACAAGAAGGTATATAACAGCTGAACCACCTGCGGTGATCTGCTGAGTGGTTAGAGGTCGAATCATAATGGGAGTTAGGATCATTGATAACTTGAATGAAGTATTGTGCATAGTTCAGTGCCATTGTAGGATAAGATACTTGGAAATGTGCACAGTTAAGAGCAATTATAAGATAGGATGCTTAGAAATAAAAGTGAGAGTGAGTCCCTTAATGATTTGAAGAATTGAGGAAGGTTGACAATATTGTTTGACAAAAGACAATATAAGATTAATTTCATAACCCTTCTTTGGACAACACCAAGAAAATGGATCGAAAATATTCAACTGAATAGCACAATAGATAATTACAGGCAGTGCATACAGTAGGTAAAAACTTCTATCAGTTCTAATGTTGACATCAGTCCAAGTTGTTCAATATTCTCTTGCATCAACTCCTGTCCAAATTTAGCCTTGAGGGGTGTACTTAGTAATGCTGACCACCAACACCCTCACTGTAGAAATTCTAAGTCTTCCCTGACCAGCTAATGCAGTCACATGCTCATTGTGGCTCTGTCATCAACACTGCCAAAGGCTTTCTGGATTCATGGTGGTTGTCAGAAATGAAATCCAACACTTATGTCTCCCTGTTCTATAAATAACCTATTTATATACAGGTTGAGCATCCCTAATCTGAAAATCCAAAAGGCTCCAAATTCCAAAACTTTTTGAGCATTGACATGACATTAACAGGTGGAACTCCACACCTGACCTCACTTGCCAACGCTGGGCTCTGATGCTCTGCTGGTGACAGTTTGTTACAAACCATTGTCACTGCCAGACATACATGCATTACACACTGTGTTTTTTGCTTATTCTCTACTCTGTGGTACAAAGATATTGTTGAAAATGTCAAAAAGGCCTGAAGATACCCCTATGGGTAACACTGATAAGAAAAAGAGGAAGTATTTATGTTTATCTATAGCACAGAAAGTCAAACTGTTGGAAAAACTGGACAGAGGTGTAAGTGTGAAACGTCTTACAGACGAGTATGGTGTTGGAATGACCACCATCCATGACATGAAAAAACAGAAGGATATAATGTTGAAGTTCTATGCTGAAAGTGATAAACAGAAGTTAATGAAAAACAGAAAAACACTGCATAAAGCAAAAAATCAAGATCTCAGTCATGTATTGAAAGAGTGGATCCATCAGTGTCGCAGTGAGCACATTATGTATATGCAAATAATCCAGAATCCAAAAAAATAAAAACCCAAAACAATTCTGGTCCTAGGCATTTTGGATAAGGGATACTCAACCTGTATTTGGAATTTCTCCTGTTAGAAAGTACCAGTCAGGATAACTAAGGACAACCTTAAGACTGAGTTTGGAAAGGAGTTAATGCAATAGAATATTGAATAGTCTTGGATGAACATCCCTACCAGTGCTTTCCCTGAGGTAAAAGGGTGAGATAATGAGGGGTGCCTCTGACTAGAACACTGGAATAACATTCTTATAAGTAACCTCTGGATACACATGTGTATATGATTCGTAATTCACAGGGTTGCCCTGGATGATACTTCTATCCGCAACAACATAAGCAGACGTAAGGTCTATAACAATGTGCATCTGTACTCCTCTTGGTACATGAAGTACTCATACAACTACAGTATGTCACCTGCCATGCAAGAAGCCAATGTTATGAAGGGATAATTGTTGGGGATGTGTCAGGTCTGTGTAATGCAGGTATGGTTGTTTCTTAATCATATGAAAAGTGCATTACATCTGACGCCATTGAAGTAGAGTGAGAGTAAATCTAAAGAGAGGCAAGACAGAAAGGCAAGTTGCTTCAGATGAATGTTGAGAGCAAGCACCATAGTTTTTGAAAACTATGGGACTAGTTTAATATGAGCCAAGAGAGGAAAAATTCTCTGTTTTTAAGTTTGCATTTCTAACCCTTAATCGCTTGGCATGGTCCAGAAATTTTAACAAGGTGGGGGAAAAAAGAAAAACAAGAATTGATGGATTAATACTACAAAGTAACAATTAATACACTGATAAGACAGAAAGACAGTGAGATAACTTTTCTTTCTAAGCTTATTTTCCTACTGTACACTTATTTCATGCACAAGTACGGTGTTTGTGGTAAATAAAAAGAATATATCTATAAATAAGGGTGAGGGAGATTGCTGCCAAGTATGGGGATGAAACTGAAGGATTCATTTCTTTGTCGTTAATGTACTCTTAACTCAAATTTCTTACACACACTACTTTCATACAAAAGCATAGTACTGGTAGTGAAATAAATCAATATAAGTGGAATATTACACCTCATGAGATATGAGCACAATGAGTGGTTGGTACATATTGCAGCTCTTTACCCACAATGTTACCAAATTCCTCCATTAGCCAAGGATTACATAAAAAGATATACAAGTGCTATTATGTAATATCTTCCACATGCATGAGTTCAGTGGGGATGCCTCACTTGCAGCTCCACCCCACATAATCCCTCTAAAATCACTCCGTAAGTCACATTTCTTCATATTTCCTGTAATATCATTCTTCACCTCCCCAATAACTGGATAGTAACTGTGTGTGTGTGTGTGTGTGTGTGTGCGTGCGTGCGTGCGTGCATGCATGCATGCGTGCATGTGTGCATGCGTGCGTGCGTGCATGTGTGCGTGTGTGCATGCATGTGTGTGTGTGTGGGGGGGGGGGGTCACCACATATGCATAATCTTCAGGTGGACAGCCATGCACTTATGTTGGCAGTTAAAGGAGTAAAGTTTTTTCTTCCACCTTTGTGGTAATGGAAGATACTGCAAAAATGGTATGATAGTTCTGAAATGAACTATATATAAATCATTTTGAAATAGAAGGGCACCACATATATTGACGAGTATAAGATGAATGGTACATGCACTGCTTGAACAAAACCTATACAATGTAATTATTAGCTATAATTATGTATTTTCTATGTAATTTTTCCCGTTTCATTAATTTAAAAGCTAAGTAAGATGTTCCTGAAGACAACTGTTTATTTCTTTCGTACTTGATCACTATTTCCCTCGTTAGCCAGGTAGGGCCAGGAACAAATGATGAAAGACCACAGTCATGTACAATGTAACTGTTTATATATAAGTGTGAAATGAAAATAAACTATATACCTCAATGAGCATGTGGGTTGAACATCATTTATACAAGGCATAATTATAGGTAATAATCATGCATTTACATTGTGATTATTGCCAACATTCTAGTTTAGGCAAGACATTTCTGAAGGTAAATGTAAGAAATCAGCAAAATCTAAAAAATTACAGTATACTATGACAGGAACAAAATAATTAATGGTAAACATGTGGGTCGAACAATTTCTATGTATGGTGTAATTATGAGAGAAAATTATATAACTATTATTACTCCTAAACACCCTTTTCCTTCTCCAGTATTAATCTCACTCAACACCTTTCCTTCTCTCCAACATCTTCCTCTTTCCCTAACACAGTCATCTCTCTACAGCAGTCTCCTTACTCCCTAAAACTCCCAGCAATCCCCAGTTCCACTCTCTAGCTGTGGAATTTGCAGTATCAATTACCCAATCGCCTTTCTCAAGATGTAAAGCAAACCTTCAATTTCCACCTTTCAACTGACCATTACAATATCATTACATACCAGGAAATCTTTAAAACCTTTAAACTCCCTGAATTTACTATGAGTGTTCGACTTGGAGCCCTGTGCGGCTAACGAGAATACTTTATATCATTGTTATACAACAATTTTGTGTTTAATGTTTATTGCTGCACCTTCAGGATCACATTTGTGACTACAAGTATGGAATCGATTTAGAACAAATCTTGCAATGACTTTACAAAAGTGAGAAATATCAAAAAGATTATTATCAGTGTTAGAAACACTAAAGAATAGGTAGGTCATGGACCTTGTAGCTGTATTTTCATTGAACATAACATTAAAGTTTTTTTGTAAATGTCATATGTTCATTGTACAAAATTTCACTTTCTTAAGATCAATACGAACTGTGTCCGTTTTGTTTTCTACAAGTTACAGCATTAGGCACATACTCATGGTCAAAACAAACATTGTCTGTTTCTCTGTCCCTCTGTCTTGTTGCAGTTTTGTCAGTCTGTCTTTCAGGCTGCATGCAGTAATTTATGAGAACAACAGAATTTATCAAAAAATATATATTTTGTCCCTGAGGTCAGGGAGAAAGAATTCTGCCTCTGTATTCCCTACATGTTGTAGAAGGCAAATAAGAGGGGCAGGAGTGGGGCGTCAGGAACCCTTTCCTTCTTGTCTTTCAGTTTCTAAAAGGGGGAATAGAAGAAAGAGCCAAACAGAGTGCTCATCCTCCTTGAAGGCTCAGGCTGGAGTGTCTAAGCAGTTTTGACAATGAGAGAAGCGTGGTCATAATGAGTGATATGAATGCAAAGTAGGATGTGATGAAATTGGTGCAATAGTTGGTAAATGGGGAGTGCCTAGAGTAAATAAGAATGGAAGTTATCTTGTGGATATTTGTGCTGTGAGGAGTTTATTCCTTGAAAACACCTTTTTTCAGTAAAAGATGATCCATATATATATATATATATATATATATATATATATATATATATATATATATATATATATATTGGAGGAGAAAAACAAAATGCTTTGATTTACTAAGTACTAGTGGATGAAAGATTGAGAAAGGCCATGCTAGATGCTACAGTTGTGAGAGGATTCTTTAGACACTGACCATTTTGTGGTTCTTGTGAGGATAAGGATCAGGGAGAAGTGGAGGTATGGTGTAAGGAAGAATGGAAAGGTAAAATGTTGGCAAGCAAGAAGATGATGAATCAGAAAAAATGAAGGGAGTAGTATGAAAGGAAGGCAACTGAAAGCTAAGATGGAAGTGTAATGAATGCAGGGATGCAGCTGTGTGTGAATGAGGTGTTTAAATGTGCAGAGAAATACTACTAAAGTTTGTAGAATTAGTAGTTGGATAAAAGGTTGCAAGATAGAGGGATAAAAAGGGCAATGCAAGGAGGACGAAAATATTAAAAAAATGCTGTGGAAGAGAAGAAAAAGGCATATGGTAAATTGCTTGATAGGAATGTACCACTAGAAGTTCAGAATAGGAGGAGGGAAGAATATGAATATGTAAGTAGAAAGTTGAGAAGCTGATAGAGGAGAGCAGAGGAAGAGTAGATGAAGCCTTTGGAAGAAAGTTGAGTAAAAAGCTTCAGGATAATAAGAAACTATACTGGAAGGAGGTGAAAAAGGAAAAAGGTGGATGTAAGAGTGGAAATGTTAATGTGAGAAGTAGGGAAGGGGAGTTGCTGAATCATAAGGAGGAAGTGAAAGAAAGATGGAAGGAGTATTTGGAAGAACTGATCAATGTGGGAGAAGGGGAAGCAGCAGTTGCTCTATGCATGGGTGTGGAGGATGGAAGGAAGAGGATACAAATGCAAAAGCCTATAGCAAAAAGACAGGTAAGAAGGACAATAATGAGGCTGAAGGTATGAAAGGCACCTGGAGTAGATGGGATTATGGCTGAAATGCTGAAGTATGGAGGAGAAAGTGTGATAGAGTGGATGCATCTTATATGTGATTTAGCATGGAAACAAAAGGTCGTGCCTGAGGATTGTGTGAACACTATTATTGTTCCCTTATTCAAAGGAAAAGGTACTAAGGATGTACATAGCAATTATTGGGGAATAAGTCTGTTCAGTATACCTGGAAAAGTGTATGCAAGAATGTTGACTGACAGAGTGATGGAAGAGACTGAATGCTGAATAACTGAAGAGCAAGGGGGATTTTAGGAGAGGTAAGGGATGCAAAGATCAGATTTTTGTGGCAAAGATGACCATGAAAAAGTATTTAGCAAAAAGTTAAGAAATTGTATGCAGCTTTTATGGATCTGGAGAAAGTGAATGACAGAGTCAAGTGGAATGCTTTATGGGATGCATTAAGGATATATGGGGTAGGGAGACAACTGTTAGATGGCATGAAAGCCTTTTATAGTGGAGCAAATGCATGTGTAAGAGTGGATAGAGAACTGAGCGAATGTTTCGGCATACATGTGGATGTGAGGCAGGGCTGGGTGACGTCACCATTGCTGTTTACTGTATATATACATGGATGAAATTATAAGAGAGATAAAAGCAAAACTAGGGAAGATGGGTGCAGAGATGGAGTGTAGCGGTGAGATATGGTGGCTAGTGTCAAGCCTGTTTGCAGATGATACTGTGTTGTTTGCTGAGAGTGGAGTTGCAGAATGGTTGTGTCTCATGATGCGTGTAAGTGATTGAAGGTAAATGCAAGTAAAAGTAAAGTAATGGTGTTTGAAAGGAAACTGGGTGAAAGTAGAGATTTTGTAAACCATATAGAGTGGAAGAAGAAACTGTATCAAATTTTGCTTTGGATATAGGGAAAGAAAGACTGGAAGAGGTTGAGAAAATTTAAGTATTTATGAGCTGTCTTGGATAAGTTTGGCGATATGGAGGAAGAGATGAGGGAGAGGACCGTACAGAGTCCCTTAACAGAATGATGAAGGCTAGAGGTGTCAGTATGGAAGTGAAGAGATAATAAAGGAACAGCATAGTCTTCCCAACCCCAACCTATGCAGCCAAGACATGGCCATGTAATGAGTAGTCACAGAAGTCAAGAATGCAGGCTGTGGAAATGAGCTATCTGAGAAGAGCATGTGACAGTGTGACTAGATGAAATGAAGAAAGAAATGAAGAGGTGTATGATAGATGTGGTATGGCAGGAAATGCAAAGGGAATGAAGTGTGGAGAGTTAGAGTGGGTGAAACATTATACTTTGAGGTGGTTTGGGTACATGGAAAGAATGCAGGATTGGGAGTTTACAAGGATAGTGTATGGTAGTACAATTCAAGGAGATGGTGTGAGAGGAAGACCACCTGTGACATGGGCAAAAAGAATGGAAGAATACAGGAGGAAGAGAAATGGTGTGTGTGTGTGTGTGTGTGTGTGTGTGTGTGTGTGTGTGTGTGTGTTTGTTTGTTTTTGTGCGTGTGTGTTTTTGTTTTTTTGAGTGTGTGTTTGTTTATTTTGTGTAAGTGTAAGTGTGTATTTTTTTTTTGTGTGTGAGTGTGTTTTTGTGCGTATGTTCTTTTTCATGTGTGTGTGTTTTTTTATGTGTGTGTGTGTGTGTGTGTGTGTGTGTGTGTGTGTGCATTTTTGTGTGTATGCTTTTGTGTGTGTGTGTGTTTTTGTATGTGTGTGTGCTTTTGTGTGTGTGTGTGTGTGTGTGTGTGTTTTGTGTGTGTAT